>JBBPOJ010001052.1:0-16950 GCA_038091395.1 Leccinum rimulosum | reverse complement strand
GCGGCCAACAAGGCTGCGCTCGTGAACGTAACCTTTGAATATCCAACGGCCAGTGTTGCGATATGGATTGTTCATCTGATCCGTGATGAGTCAGTCTAAGGGCTTGGGAACGGAGATTTGAGCAAACGGGTTACGTACGGGGATCCGAAGGAAGACAACTAGACCGTCCCATGGCCGAATTCTCCCAATGTACGAGTAATAACCCCAAGCCTCTCCTTGTCTTTCACACGTCTGAACGGAGGGTTTGATGTCCGGGCGGGGAGCAAAGAAATAGGAAACAGACCCACCTCGCCGGTGATGATGATGTCCTGTATGCCGCTCGGCAATTCCTCGACGAAGTCTTCGTATTCATCCACCTCTTCCGCATCTTCCTGGATCTCGGAGTCCGAAGATTCTTGGCGACGCCACTCACGGTCTAATCCATTGGACAAGCACTTATATGCTCCGGTGGAGTAAGGGCAGTTGCGTCTAGGGTGATACGTCTCGTACCACGTGTTCTTGCCCGTACTAGGATCAAAAACGTCAAGTCCGTCCTGAGAAGTCACCCGGAGATAAATTAGTGGAGCATCGGACTAGTCTGCGATGAAGCTTCCTTACAGCACGGCGGGTGAACTCTAGATCCTGGGGGAGCCAGGCATTAAAAACATCTTCGCCAAGCCCGTAACGGCCAGGTGGAGCAACAAGAGGCTCGCTGAACGATAAGCAATGATGCTCCTCGAACGTGCACGAGAACCTCTCCTGGATTAATGGCACACTAGAGGCCGGTATGCGAGGATCCATGGCTGCGCTAAGATGTGCAAACAGATCGGGGACCTACATCATTTGTTAGATGAACATCGGGACGGAAATCAAAACATGAGGTTGAACCCACAAAGATCCGTCCGGACCAGGTACCACTCATCGTGCCAACAGAGTAAATGATACCTTTCAGGGGTCTGTCCACAGCTGAGGGCGTATGGCATGCAACCAAGCGAAACCAGTCCTTGTCAAGCTGTTCACTGGTGAAGGTCTGGTTATGCTGGAAGAAACGAGTCCGAGTGCGCCAATAGAATTCTCTGATATCCTCTTGCGTCTGGGAAGGAGCTCCGATATCTAAGGCATTTGCCTCCTCCCGCGTCGCTGGGTGAAGAGCGATGTTCGGTGGAAGTGGAGCGGTATCCTGCCAAGCTTCTTGCCGCACGGTGAAGTTCATAAGAGCGGCGGACGTAAGCGGAGGTACTGCGAGCTTCAGCTTGTGGCCAAGATAGTGGATTTGAGTCACGAGCGGGGGAGGACCAGAGAAGCCTTCGTTCTCGTTGTGCTCTTCACACAGTGGAAGATAGAAATAAGAATCGGGAGCAAGAAATGACGGATACTAAAGTTTAGACTTTAGCACCCACATGAACGCAAGCACATCGTTGTACATTACCTGATAGCCGCGAACTATAAAGGGGAGAATTGCATTCGTAATGGCAGTACGTACTGCTGCGGCTTCAGAAGTGACCCTCTCTGGATTCCCCTTAGAATAAACAAAAGGAGAAAAGGGAGAAGGCTTGCCTTTGCTTCCCGTCATCCAAAGAAGCCATACGGCTAAAGATATCCCCTCTGGATCCGGTGCACGTGAGGGATTTGTTGGCGACGAGGGACTCCTTAGAGCTACCACACCAAGCACCCAGTCAGGTAGATTTGCCCAGTCGGAGAGTTGGCTCTGATTGCGACCATCGTTCTCAAGCAGCATCAGATACGCCTTCCACATAGCTTCCCTGTCGAGGCGCAGGGATGGGTTACCACGCTTTATGTGTTGCAGTGCAAGGAAGCGACCACGAAGCTCTCGGGCTAAGCAAGGGGCAGATGACCACCTAGGCGACAGTCGACGCTCGATGGCCGCACAATCAAATTTGTGACGAAAGATGCGCGCGTACAGTCCGTTGTTGTTCACAATTGAGAGATGGCAGTACAGTGAACGGCACGTGAGCAAGAGCGAGAGGAGGTTGACTGGAGGGCCCAGAAATGGGTCGACGGCGACATGGAAAGCAATGTCCTCGAGAATGGAGGGGTAACGATTGGCAAGCCTTTGCATGAAGGAGGAGCATGTCATCGTGTGCGCAGTGTGCAACAGGGGACAATGGTGGAGGGAGGACAGCGGGCAAAGGACGGCAAGGGGAGACTTATTTAAATTGTGCTTGAAACTAGATCAGAACGAATATGGGTTTGATGATAATCTACATACATACAACGTTGATCGCCGCGACCTTCTCATCTTTTCCCGTCAATTGGAGGGCCGCGTCTGAATGACCGAATCATTACGAGAAAGTGGGCGTGGAGCAGTCCCTGAAACGAGGTCAACGTGAAGCACTTCCGAGACCGTGGTATGTAGGCACGTACGTTTATTACGAGCCACTTGAACGGACGTGTGCCGCATACGAGGGTAAGCTAACCTTTTCTGTTTCGCGTCAGAAACAGACTCGCGAACAACCGCCGCAATATAGTATAAGAGACCGGCCAGCGAGATGGGCCAGAAGAAGGAAGGTGCTGGGAATATTGGCATGGTCCCGGCGGCGGTCAAGCTCCGAGTCGGTTACACCAGTTGTAGTTGTAGAACCTTATAGGTGGTCGGATGGCGTCGCATCGGAGGCTGTCGGGGACGTTGCATGACTCAAGTTCTCGGCTACGACTCGGACATGTGCTTTCGTGCGACGTCGCAGTGCTCATCTCAGTTCAACTTGCGACGCAGACACGATCAACTTCCAAAGCCACAGCGCTGACTCGGAATTCACGTCACCACTCAGTGCCCGCTGTGCATAGCACTCCACTGATCACAATCAGGTCCCGAACCCACAGGAAAAAATAATAATCCATTATGCTCTGGGCGCTGAAGCCGCGCCAACACACCTTCATATCCGCGCAAGCTATACATGCCGCGGACTGCCGTGTCTGTCCATCATTTCATGTTCGCCACAGGCACCGGGGAATACATTTCGTTTCTGGCGTTTCCATTGGAACCGTAGTCATGTGTTCGGACCAGGGAAGCCTCCTTTCATATGTATAGCAAGGTCGGGACACTTGGCTCAACACAGGCCACCGTTCGCCATCCTTATCATTGGGTGGTAGGCGACTGCATGAGCGGCACGTGAAGGTGAGTCTGTTTAACACCACAAGTTGCGTCGTGGCCAGATTCATGCGCGCAATACATAACGACCACCCTATAATTGTGTGCCTTGCTGTAACATGATGATGTGACGCGCTCGCCGAATCCCCACTGCCCCTTCCAATTGGGAGATTGCGACAATGGATCTGTCAAGGCTGATTTGGGCAATACTGTATAGGTACGTATGTTGTGGAGCGATGGAGCGCGGGTTGCGTTCTATCCGATCCACCGGCCGCTGCAAAGTTTGTTTGAGAAGTCACTCTTTACCGATAGGCTAAAATTTGTTAAGTGGCATGATCTACAAGATATTCGTCAACTTAGGGGGAGCTTTAATATATATGCTCAACGTGGAATGGGCGCTTTGTGTCGGCACTACTGATCCCGAACAAAGATCTGTTCCTGTTCCCGTTTCAACGTGAGTTGCGAGCACTTACATTCTGAAGTTTTGGTTCATACCTAACCCCTGAAAAGTCAGTGACCTTTGAGAACACATGATAATCAGATACGGTCGATGTCGGCAGTGCGTGGGACTCCGGCTCGGCTGTTGAGGCTTGGTGGTGTAGCGCCAAGCTTGGATCAAATGACATGATTACGGTGACTGAATCGGAAGGGTAGGCATGCCATGGGTAACCCATCTCCGTCTATACGAGATCGCGGAGGCGAGTGGCGTTCTATCGCAATCAAGCAATGTTCCAGAATAGAAGAAGGGTCCCGACCAGGCAGGTTCACACTGCTCCATGTTTGCTATCAGGGAACTGGATTTGAGTGCAGACATAGTCCTCATAACTTCCTGACAACTCCACTTTCCCGTTCTTCTGGTATGATCGGAATCCCAACGCACAGCACGGCGAGAGCCGTGGACAGCATTCAAGTCAATAAATCTAACCCCATCTCGCAGTGACTGTCCCTTCGAAGCGTTCCGTTCACGTACCAACATACTCGATCATGTCACAAACAAGGCGCAAGAGAACCATCATCGCTTCCTCGAGCGTAATTGGGCATGGTGGCGGCCCCCGCTGCTAATCGAGTGCCCCGTTAGTAAAATCTCAGCATAAATCGCACTAGATCCCCGTCCTAACCTAAATCAGCAGTTTCCCGTTAGCGCATGCTGCGGAAAAGCTCCCACTAATCGCAGATTTGATACTACTAGTTCATTTTCATTTTCCCGCACAGCGGTAGCTCCTTGCAGAATGTTAAAACCATTCTCTTGTCCATTACATGTTTCCGAGTCAGAGAGGCAACAGATCGCCTGCGGGGCAGTGATTCAGGCATGCTACGCGTGACATAATTCATTCGAATTCTGAGCGGGGCTTCTCTCTGACCTAACGCATCTATCCCAGTGGGGTTTTGGGAACGGGAGACGCAAGACTGCTGATTGCTGAACAGAAGATGCTGGCATTTATAATATATTGATACAACCAACTTGAATCTATCATGGCTCTGGACCCAGTAACTTGGCTTGATTAGGACATACCACAGCGCTGAATGGCCGAATTTCCATATTCCGTCATCCCGTCCCGTATCCCGATCAGAATTAAGAACTCAATAGCTTGCGGAAATGCGCGAAGAAATAACGTTACTGTAAGACATAACCTTGCAGAGAGTGACCACGAGTCCACGACGAGATTACGTCGTAGGACTGCGGCCATCCAATCAACGCCCGTGATCTTCGCCTATCGCGCCACCCAACAACTTCGATACATATTTCTCCGTATGACAGTTCTGACAACATCGCCGTCTGCCGGGAGGCCACCGGTTTGCATGCAACTTCACCCTGACCCTTTGTATTCAATTCAACAAAGGGTCGTACTTGCGCACTCTCTGAAACAAACTCTCCGCATGAAAGGATTTGATTATGAATGTGAAACGTGATATTTGGGAGTTCGCCGAGTTGAGTTCAAATAGACACAAGGTTAGGTTCACTGACTGACGGCAAGGTAACAGGTCGTCTTGGCCATGCTACTGATCGCGGCTGAGACTCCCGAGACTCTATGGGCAGTCCGTTGGATCCTAGTCAGTTACCAGTGCTGGAATTGTTTTGATCAGACAATTTTGCAAGAAAAAAAGGCCAATCTCAACCAACTTTCATCCAACGGACATCCTCCAAGTTGCTGTAACTCAAAGTCGAATATCTGCGTGTTTGAGAAGATCCGTTTCTTCTGTGATGCATTTAGGCAAGGGGGCGTATCCCTGCACCAACTATGTAAATTACAGCCGAGGCAACACGCCCAGTTCTTACCTTTTGCAGTGAATATCGCAACGGAATCTGAGCGGGTTCTCTGGTATATTTTTGGGCAAGCGTTACTAGGGTGGGATGGTCGAACCGCATAGCCTCGACCAGCGGCGCCCATGCCCCCCAACAGAATGCCCCGTCTTTTGCAATAATTTACGATGTCCGTCCGCGTCATGAACGGATGCAGATCGACCTGCATATTTCGCCGGTGCGATGAACGGGGTCATAGTATGAATCCAGGTTCAGGTATGTAGAGGACACACCTGATTCACCGCCGGTCCATCAGGCAAGCCTTGTGTCGCACGCCGAAGTTGTTGATCCTGATGCTCTTCAGCTTGCCCTTCTTCTGGGCCTCTACGATGGCTTCCCAGCTCTCCCGACACAACTGCCGTCCCCGAGAAGGTACAGGTCAATATAACCCAGGCCGCACTCCTTGAGAGACTTGTCGATCTCCCCGGGCCTGCGCGCGTGGACTTTCCCTTCGTCCGTCTTCAGTTTGGAGGTTAGAAGCCGACCGTGGTCAACAGCAGAAACACGGAGAAGGGTGGGCACAAAAGAACCGGACCACGCTTTATACGGCGACTACGACGTACGTGATTGGTATCATGCCAGTGGAGGTGGTCGGATCGTTGTCGTTGATGAACTCGCGGATGGCGCGCCCGCACGCTTGCTCGTTCTGGTACCAATTTGCTGAATCCTGCAGAAGCGCTGACGTTGTGATTTGAACGTTGGAGTACCTCACTGTACCTGCCTGGCGTGACAAACGACCCGTCAAATTCAATGGCTTCACTGCTGAAGCGCTGACGACCACCGTGACGTTGACCTCGAATACCCACCGCACCACGGCCTTGTTAGTAAGTCTCGTCGTTCGTCAACTGCCAAATACCTGTAGTCATGTTTCAAGACAGCATCTTTCGCTCCCTGGCTCCCATTTACATACGGCCATTCAGCTTGACATGTTCCATCGAGTCAATCGATGGTATCCCTAGAGCTTGAGTTTGTACTTTGATTACGACGTCAACGCCGTCATCGAGGCAATTGTTCAAAAGGAGTACACCCTACAAAGTTCTTTATCAACACATGCCATCGTTCTCACATGCACTACACAGATGTCATGCATGTCATGGACGCCATTGATGTTAACTGTCAGATTCCCGCTCATCACCCATGAAAGAAAGAAACTGTATTTATTATCCAACGGCATCAAAATTTATACAACTGCGCAACATCTGTGACTGTTGATCAATCGATTAGCGACACGTTATTCAGTAACATATTGCTCGCTGCGCCAATATGGATCAGACATCCAAAGGAAGGTCCTCCGTGACTCCCATCACGCCGACCCCCGCTTCCCGCTCAGCGCACCACAAGGCGGCCCACACCCGGCACATGCTTTTGGGTTCACACGGCTCGAGGGGGATTATAAGCGTTCCGCACTGGGGGAGTACTCCAACTGGAGGGCGCTCGAGTGGAAACTGCGAATAAACGGAATTTTTCATCATACAGAGTGGCGCAGCGAGACAACGTACAATGGAAATAAAGACCCACCGATTCAGAGTATGCGTCAGCCAGCAGGCCAAGATGCATTCATTACCTGAGCTGATAAAGCATTAGCCACGAATCTTTGAAAGACAAAACGACAATAAAAGGTCAGACAAAATGGCACTGGCAAGTGCACTGGCTCCGGAGAGCGATGTTCGTTGCGAACGAACTGCTCTGTTCCTCGGCATGGTCGTGTAAGACGGGGAAGAGAATAAAGTCATCCGAAAGAAAAAGAAATGAACCAAAGGAAATGAGAACTCACATTTGTTGACTCGGGATGAAGAAGAAAGTTTTAGGTGGACGAGCAAAATTTATAGGTCACGGGGTGTGTGGCCGAGTTTGGTAGTGGTCTGTGCGCACATGATTACGTAATGCTATTTATAAGCTTCTCGTCAATGTCTTGCGTGGTGGACTCCAACGTCGACGACGAGCTCTTTTCTTTTCGATATATGATGTCTGTCGTGGACTCTCAGATACACATTCCACTCCGTCGAGAACGCCGTTCTCCTCAGTCTCCGGATATCATCGACGTCGATGCTTTCGAAGCGGATGACATCGTCTACGTCGGTTCAGCGCGCCCCAGCCAAAGGCGGCGTGTCGCAGAGGATGGCAGAGCCGTTCCAGTGGACAGGGATGTCATCCATGTCACCGACAATCAGGATGACGACGAAATTCAATTCATTGGCCACAACCCGGCCCGTCCGCGGCCGCCTCTTGGTAGGATCCATCTTTTGTCTGTAGCACCCCGGCTGACGTACGCAAAAGTCAGAAGAGAGCGACTATTCTCTCCTCCACCCCCTCCGCAAGCCGATAGCATACCGCCGGTGCCGCGGATCCCTCAAAGATTCCTGGCATCGCGACCGCATCCATCACCATCACCTGGACCTATCATCCCCAACGAGGATCCTTTCCCATTCGAGGCTGGTTTACAACCCCCTGCGGAACAACCAGCTCTTGCTGCTGCTCCATCTCATCACGTCCCAACCATTGACTTTGGTGGCGCATTGATAGCTGGCGTACGTCGCATGATCGGCCCTCGCAACACATCCCGTCGGATCGAACGCCGTAATAGCTGGGGTGTCTCTGGTTCGTTCGTCTTTCGGTGGGATTCTATGGGCATTGAAGGCGAAGAAGAATTCTTGGACGGGCTGGGCGACATGGGGTTCTGGGGCGACGACGACAACCCATTTGGCGCTCGTAGAGTGAGAACTCAAATAGACCGAGCATTCAAACAACGTGACCGCGACAACCAGGCCGAACCCGATTATAGACCGGAATACACCCATCCGGACCGACCACAGCCTGGTTTCACTCACGATTTCTCTTTCTCATCGTCACCCTCCGTCGCCGACGAGGACGTCAGTTCTCCATCACGTAAAGCCAGCAGTAGCGGGAGTCGGCTATGCGAAGTTTCCCTTGTATGCGCTTCTTGTCGTGACCCTCTGATCCTTGGAGCGTCTGACGTCGGTGAGGACCGTGCCAAACGGAAGTTGTGGGGTTTGCGCTGCGGCCATCTCCTTGATGGAAAATGCATTGAAAAGCTGATGGACCCTGCTCCACCGACTCTTGATGCAGCCGGATCACGCAGTATGAAGGCGGACACAGCGTCGGTGGATTATCTTTCGTTCCCCGGTCACGATTCCATGACTGGTGGCTCTGGCTCTTCAATGTGGACACGGCTACGCCCGCGTCATGGGTTGTCAGGGTCATCTACTTTGTCTTCCCACCCAGTGCCAGCCACACCCTCAAGTGGGCGCCGCAGTACTCGCACCAGAGGTCAGGCAACTCACCGGGGTAATCGCAAGGGCAAAGGGAAGATGAAGGCTCCTGTCGTGGAAGATGAGCACGAATGGATGTGCCCCGTCAGTGGGTGTGGTCACGTCCATCTCAGTCTGCTGATGGACGGACGATGGACGATGGACGAGAAGAGGGGTGCCATTGCAGTTTTCGTATGATTCGTGGCGAGCTTTATGAACTTTTACGTGTCTTGACCCTTAGATGCGCATATCCTTCTCCATGCTGTAGTTTTACGTGGCACTGCTTTTCCTATAGCATAACCTATATCACACCTCTTGTAGCGACCAGCACTGTTTTTTAAAGTAATTATCTGTCCGGGTGGGTTGCACCGCCAATCCGTGTGAAGTACTTGTTACGGTTCTCACCATAGTAGTAAAACCCGAGGAGGATGGAGTCCTGTCCTGCTGTGACCGCGTGTTCGAAGGTTCGATTTTGCAACGTGTCTGGTGTATTTACACGCCGGTTTCTAGTATTCTCTTTCCTGGCCACGACGACTGTCTTGACCCGCAGAGCACGCGCACTACGCGTGCTGGAAACGGACAGCTAGATATTGACAGTATATCGCGTGCCTTGTGATCGATATGTCTGTGCTCATTTTTGATTGCTCCATATCCATTTATCGCCTTGGTCGCGTTTTGGCAGGATCTGGCCCTTCCCTCGTGCCCAATTCTCCGCTTTTTATTCTGGCTGGCCTGGAATCCTTGCGTTCTCTTCCCTTTGTCCCGCTGAACTGCCGTATCCATGTCAACTATGGGCCATTGTGCCAACAACGGTCAAGATGCATCTGTTGCCCCGCGGCGATACATGCAGAGACAGTGGAAGAGAAATAAGCCTGTAGGTCCCTATCCCCTTGTTCTTTATCGGTCAATGGGGCGAATCAATCTGACGAGGTTGCGCTGGTCTAGCACCTGACTCCGTCGGATTCGCTCCCTACGCTTCGTCTCTGTCCAAATCGCCCGTTGTTCCTATGTGCCCAGTGTGGTTTTGCAAATGCATGGATCCCCCTTTGCCTGTGGTGCGAATGGACGTCAGTGGAGGCGACGAAACAGTTCGAGGCGAACCTGCCTCGGCCGCGCCGGCTGAGTGCACCGTCCAGGGCAATCCCAGCAGCGAACAAGGCCAGACAACGCCCCCGGAGGAAAACGACTGCAGATTGTCGGGCTTCAAGCGCCCCTTCTCACGCGCCGCCGCCAACATTGTCGTCGAATCACCCTGCCAAGGGCGTGCCTGGCATTACGACACTGTTGGAAGCCTTTCACCATGATGTTGATGTGTGTCAAGGCGACCGCCTTGAGGACCCACGTAACGTTGGGGGTGACATGGTTCAATCTCTCCCCGTCGCATCTACGAGCTCCCTCGACGTCCAGAAGGAAACGGTCAATGGTGGTGGCGTGCGTCGAGTCATCACAGCAACCTCGATAACGGTACTTATATCCTGCTTCTTCTTAATCCATGACTCCGTCCCAGAACGGCAAAAAATGTACTGATCTACGCTCTTCTCGTGTTGTGTAGCCACCGCTTCCGATTTCTTCCTTTCCGAACGGCGCGCCCGAGCGGGGAATGGATTCGTTCAAGCACAATTCCGAGGATCAGGAGCCAAGGAGAAACTCGAGACGTCAGTGGAGGAGACTTCCAGCTCTCTGTGGCTACCCCTCGACCAAGCGCTTTTTTCGTTCATCGCGTTGCTCGATCTCTGCAGAGCCAGACAGAGCCAACATTGCTACCCAAGCCATGGACTCTGCGCCTTCCGTGCTGATGGACACATCGGGTACGCCGCGAAGCACCGGCTCACTGGACATATCGGACGGCGGACGTATGCACTCAACGCAGTCCATCTCTTCGTCATACTCCTCTCCTAAACGTGGATTGCGCAGGACGCGAAATATGACGTCGCTAAAGCATGGATCCGCGGTCTCGTATCGTTCTCGGTCTCCGCTACGGGAGAGCATGGATATATATCCAACGTCGGCGATGGAAGCACGGCAGTCACATGTGCTGTCGCTGACGCCAAGTTTGCAAGATCACGATTCTCCCCCTGTTCGGTTGGGACATCCGAGTCGGCCGTATTACTCTGCGATTCGCAAGGACATGTCACGTCCAACGAGCCCCGTCTTCTCCATGACCGCTCCTCGTACCCCCTCCCCGATCTCATCGCATGCTGATTACGTGCCACGGGGGACCAAGTCACTCGACTGCTGTGGCGATCGATCGGGACTCCCGCATGAGCGGGAGTTGCGTCCCATGTCGATGGTCCTGCCTGGACAGGCGACGCCACCGAAGCCGAGCTCTGGATTTTCGCTGAGCGGAGAAATGGAGCTGCGAATAAACCTGGCGCGGTGGCGACGGGAGAATGCGCCAGACGAGCCCGGTGGATATCACTTTCAAGAGACGAGCCCGTCTCGGACGACGGTGAACGTGAAGAAGAGGGTGAAACAGCTCGGCAAAGGTTTGAGGGAGCTGATGCTTGGAAGATCCTGATTCGTTGCTACGGAGCTGTACTGAGCTGGAACGTTTGGGACAGGTTGAACGGTGTCAGCGGCGATCACATGTTGATATACCCCCCATGCAACACGTTCCTTTTTTTTATATCGTACGGGCTAGACTAGTAGGGCGTGTGATCATGAGTTGGTTTGAATACTAATTAGAGGGTGTCTCGGCACCGTCGGCGCGCCAGGCGTTCCGAGCAACTGCGATCATATTCGACCCTATTTTCCGTAGAAAACTTCCTCCTTTCCTCCAACTATCTTCTGTCCTTTCTTGTCAATTTTTTTCGTGCTTCATATATCTTTTTTTGCTTATGATCGGTCGAAAGATTGTTGACCGAGTACACGAACATCTCGATGGACCGCCAACGTCGCCAACACCCAGCAGTAGTTGTCGATACCCACGACCGCCGCCCCTGCGAATCGACACTGACACTGCTCTGAGAGCGGAAATGGTCCTCCATGTATGGTTTTTTGACATCCAGCCCGGTGTGCTGACATACAGCCGTTGCTTAGGAGCGCACGAACACGACTTTCATTCCCAACGATATTATTATCATATCTCCGCCCATGTCTGCCCGCCTCCTCTAGTACGTCCATCCCCTGCCCAGACCCGATCCGCACTGAGCGTTCGGTCAGCACACCCAACACCAGCCACACTTTTGGGGTGCCGAATCCTACTACCTATTACCCAACGCGTGTGGAATCCCCGTGCGGATCTGCCAGCCAGGCGAATTGCCGCAGTTATCGCTACTCCGTCGCAGAACAAGCCCTTGCGAGTGCACTGAAGAATTCCGAAGAGGAACGTTCTCCCCTCGAACTCCAGATCTCTTCCCTGCAGCAGGCTACCGCAACCCTGAGTACACGTGCCAGAGAGTCCGGAGAACGTGCTGCAAAGCTCAAGCTAGCCCTTATGGAGAGAGACGTCGAGCCGGACACGTATACCGCACTCCAACGAGAGCGCTGGATGGTAGAAAAACGGCAGTCGGTGGTGAACGGGGAGATGGAGATCTTGACCCGGCTTCTGACGCGATTGTCGGCGGATCGAGGACCGGAGGACCAAACTCGCAGCAAGGTTGAGAATCTTGATCATGCCTCGTCTCCTGCCCTCTACAACGAGGCAAAACGGAGTGCTAATCTTGCCCGCTTTCTTGATTACTCTCCCACGAGGACTTCATTCGACCTTGATCTTAAGTGTAGGCTTATTCTTGACCAGCCATTCCCACGTCGAATGACAATGAGCGACGTTTCTCCCCTCCGCCTCCGGCCATCATCCATCACTCCACCTCTGCGACGTCTCACGACGAAACACGCACGTCCTCCGTCCATGACTGCTGAAGCGTTCAACCCAGTGAAACGCCCTCGCAAACCCCGCCCAGCTAACTCTCCCTCCGACGCGTCCCCGCCCACTAGGATCACAGAGAACAGCAGCCCTAAATCTTATTCCGTCACCGACCGCTCGGTTTCCTCGCGTAGTTCTCGCTTAACAAGCGAAGCCCACTCTGACGGTCCCGACGGCCGTTTATTCACACGACCTTCTACACCACCATTATCCCTCGCGTCTGAAGGCTCATCATCGCAGGGCATGGATGAAGAGACCAGCGTTGGCATGGCCACCATAATCAGCCATGTCACGACCTCCCGCACACGCTCCGAAATTCTCGCGGACTTGGATCAGGATGACGTTCACGTGCCAGATTATGCTGTCAATCTCCTCGGGGAACTTGACCTCATCCACGACAAATTTTCTCTCCCGGATCGGGAGTTCTTTATCAAACCTAGGGAGATGAAACCTATCGAGGTTGCTCCCCCACCGGAACCATTGGGCTTTGCTCGGCCGTCCGAGGAGTCCGAGACGGGCCCGTACACGTCATTCGCCCTACCGCCGTTTTCGGTCAAACCGTCGTGGTCACATCAATCGCTCCACTCTCCATCATCATTGCCTTCTCCCCACATGCACCGACCCTCTTTACAGCAATTGACGCCGGATTCATCGTCATTTTCCCGTTCCAGCACCCCCACTACCCCTCGGCCATCACAGAGCTTCAAAGGCCCTCGACCCAGTCACTCGCTCCTTTTCTACATGCGGAAGAGGCATCGGGATGGTTCTGGAGAATACAGCCCTGCGTCGTCGTCTGTTGGTATGGAGAGTCTGTCTGGGAGCAGTCCTGTCTTGGGAGGCCCAGTTCCGAAGAAGAGATTTTCATTCTTTTCGCGAAAGTAGACAGACAGGCGCCTCATTTTTATGGACACATTATTTTTACCACGTCGTATCCATGACACCTTCGACGATTTTTAGTACTCCTAATATCTAGCGCGAATTTATTGCACCACAGCATAGTACATACCATGCTTGCCGATCGTATACACCTACAGCAGCTGTCTCTGACGTACTTTCACCGCCTAATGGAAGAGGATGCAGAGCCATAAAAAATATGAACCCGACCCGGATTGAACGGATGACCTTATGGATTTCCCAAACTGGAATCATACGCGCTACCACTGCGCCACGGGTTCTTCTCTCCCACTCCAGTTGGAAGTCGGTTATATACCAGAAGTTGGTCTCGTAGGCAAGGTCCTTGGGTAGTAGGAAGACAGTCATCCCTACTACTCCACGCAGAAGTATCAATATCGAGGAGTTCCCTAGCATGACTGAGGTCAGAAGAAAACAAACAGCGCGGAAGACGACTGGGAACCATGCAAGGTTCAGTGAGTTCCATTTCCCTGAACACGCTCTCGTCATCGACCGTTGACAGTCAACGATCATCACCGCCCTCCATCATGGTTGCATGAGCAGATGCTCGGATGCAGGCCTCAACGACATTCAACGACCCATTTTTCAGGTCCAGACACGTTCAAATTCGACAGAGAAAAACTGGTGCCAGTGAGTCCTGCCATCGAAAGAACTGCCTCGCCCAGCAATATTAATATTGATGCGGCACACAGTTCGTTCCTCAGCTACTATAAACGATGTGCGCGTGACCAGGTCGATCCCCAAGTCCATTCTCAAACGCCCGTCGTCGAACGGTGCTGCTGTCACCGCGTCCCCGCCAGGTATGCTACGTCGCCCTCTCATCGTCGATCGTTGAATTCCTAGGATCCAAGCGATCCAGCTCCGGTTCCCTCGACGTCTACGAGCCCCTCGCCCAGCAGTGCCGATGTTCCCTTGTCATTCTCGTTCTCGGCGAGTAGTCCAGGCCCGGACCCCGCCGCCTCCACGTCGAAAGCCTTGATCAGACGACCACCGGCAGTTGGCGTTCTCGACGTGAGTACATAGTACCGTGACGGACCGACCTGACGCGTCAAATCGGTGACTGCCAACTTGAATATTCACCCTCCCCCCCGCTTTCTAGAAACCCATCTCGGTCTGCACCCGGTTTGCGACGTGGTTGGAGAATCAGAGCTGCGTACGCGACGACGTACTCCTTCGTGCCATCGAACGTGACGGCGCCCACTTCCTCCGCCTGGCTAAAGCGACCGTCATGTTCGACGACGCGATACGCGGTCACGTGCCTCCCGCTAGCGTGAACGGCACCGCGCCCCGTACGCTAGGCGAACACGCACGGGCGCTGCGCGCCTTTTCTCAGCTCTTGCAGTTCAAGATCTCGCAGGACAGCCTGAGCGAGGAGTTGGAGACGGCCGTCCTGCGGGACGGGGAACCCTTGTTGCGATTCGCGTTGTCTTGCCTGGACTTCGATCAGGCGATTCGAGGTTCCGAGCCGGGCGGGGGCGTATGTTGAGTTAGTCGATGAGTTTTTTTTGCATCCAACGTTTACCGCGCTGGCTCCTCACATACCCTATTTACGTATTTTAATGTTGCAGATCTAGAATCCCACTATTCGGAAACATGTATTCAGTGGTACAAACTAGCCCAAGTTCAGTCATGTTTGGATTTCGTTCCTGTGCCCTCAATGTATCCTGCTTCACTTGAAGGTATCGGGTGCCTTTGACAATCTGTTGCTCTTTGCGCTCTCTCCAAGTTCGTTGTCTATAGTCCCTGACAGATTCATGTCTTTTTCTGTGGAGCGTTGCCCTCGGGGCGTGACCAAAGTCCGACGCCACGGTATGCATCATCATCCATATCCCGTGAGATCACAAACTATGATAAATCGCGTCAGGTCGGGTCGGGTTCCCGATGGATGCGCACCTGGAAGACCACGGAGCACCTGATCTGCCGGAATAGGAAGATCAGATGGAGTCCTACTTCACATTGGGGAATGTCGGCGATGCGTAAATCCTGGGTCAGGGTCGAGGGAACAGCAGTAAATTTTCACATCTGCCACAGTGCCTGGTCAGGCGTACGTTCAACGGTGCGCATCGTTTATCTTATCGATCGTCTACCTCCATTTTCTGGGTGATGTCATGTTGCTTTTTTCAGAGACGCCGTGCCACTTTGACGGTTACGTTGGATCTTGTACCTCGAATCGCTGGCTATAGCTCCATCTTGGAGAAAAATCGATGGATCCGAACGGCGTGCGGCATCATTGCATCCGACATGGGCAGGATTCCGCGTTAATCTGCGCTGGGCCAATTTGCGCCGAGTCCGGTCCCTTTGAAACTAGGGTTATCGCGTATTGATGGAAAGGACCGAGCTGGTTCTCAATGTCGAGCTCTCTGTGAATATCGTATTCTTGGTCTCTGAAGACCATCGGGAGGCCAGCCTTGACCGGAGCACATTGTGCGAGCTTTCTAAGAAAATATGACTCCTCTTGGACGCTGTAGTCCATTTGCACATGCACAGCCATTCGTTCTGGGCGTCCCCCGGAGCAAGCTACCCCAGATCAAATTTCTTGGATCTCAGGTCCGATCGTCGGTGCAAGGACTTGAACCTTCTTCAACGGAACCGAAGTTCCAGGAATTTCAACTCTCCGGATCAGCAAGGACTCCGGCCATGGCTTGTGACATCAACTTCCCGGAGGCAATGACGGCGAAGTGTAGCTGCGGCACGTGTTCGCTTTTTCTTCTTTCAAAAAGATCGATTTTGACATTGAACGGTAAATAAAAATCTGCGCCGCGATCGAGATAGATGACCAAGGGTGGCTCCATATGTGCACATAGCCGTTGATATGAGAACATTGTCTTCTTGAAGGCCATGACAGAAGAGTTAATGTCTATTCAGCCCATGTATAGATAAGAATCAGATGTTATTAGTGTCAACTGGGAACAGTCCAGTTACAATCTAGTCACGAAAGATCTAATTGGAATCAGTAAAGCGTGGAAACGGATGCGAAAACATTGACTCTATGATGCGTACGATTCCGAGACGAGAAATCCAACCAGACATGCATCGAGCATGAAATCCACGTTCACCCACGCATGCGTCAGCGCTTGAAATGTCACCCGCGTCAGAGATCGAAAGCAAAAGCAAACGCAGTTAGTCAGGACCGCGCAGGATGGCGAAATGGATGGATGCGAATCTCACAGAACAACTTGGTGCCGTCCCTCCCTGCGACGCGCATGAGTTCCTTCTCACCGCCAGGATGATATGGAATGTATGGCGTAATGTTGTATACCTTGCCGTTGATGGCCGTCCAGGCGTCCTCTTTCTTGTTGTGCATCTTAAGCACGGACGGTGGGACGCGCAGCAGCGTGTCTACACCCTGGTTTCCATTAGAAATGCTCGTTAGGATGGAACGTGTAAAGGAAGGGGAGGGAGAAGAGGCGTACTCTCAGATCTTGTCCAGACGACTTGAGGCTCGCCCAGTCCAACGGCCCGTATCCGGGTGCGAGCGCCACCTTCTTTGAGGGCTTCTTCGGCCGCTCCGTAG
>JBBPOJ010001051.1:0-16951 GCA_038091395.1 Leccinum rimulosum | reverse complement strand
AGAGTTGATACAAGGCAGCAAAACAATGTTCCGAGCTCAGGCGAGCATCCAAGACGGCGTCCAAGTTAGCAACATGAAGTAAACCCTCGACTTTTGCACGAGGTCACTGGGGATTGTAACGGCAACCGGGAGATACTGCTTACCGAAAACCCCAACCAATGATGAGGTATTAGCCATCATGGGCCCTGATCGGTGGACCCGAGACATGTACCTGGGAATGCCTGCCCCCCGTAGAATATAACTTTCGAAATGTCAGGGAGAGTCATAGACGGCTTGGCTAAGGGGCGTATGATGTCGAAGGCAGTGAAAATCGAAAGCCTCGTGTTATACATGTGTAGTTTAATGAACGGAACATACCAGAACATACCACGCTGGAAGAAGTAAGAATGACGTACGCTCTTCAATTAATCAGCAACGCGACGTCAATGAGTTAGTATGCGCATCGTCTGCAGTAAACAGTTTGAACCTCTCCATCCCCAGCACTTTCGATAAAAGACTAGTCCAATGGTACCAGAGTTGGTGAAATTAGAGCCATACATTACCCGTGGCGTCGGCCTCGAGGTAGCGGTAGTGACTGCAGTGCAATCAGGAGGACCAGGGGTCGCTTCAGTGCCGCATATGCGCGGTATGAAACACTGAATGTGAACTCTTGCACACATTTTACCCATAAATCATTTACAGACCATGCAACAAAGTGCCAGGCGCACACCATTGGTGGCTAGACGCCGCCATCCAGTATACCAGCGCCAATCAATGTGAGGGACTAGGAATCCAAGGAAAATCTGACGCTCGCGTCGACAGTGTTGAGCGGCAAGCTGATGAGGAGCCGCACCTCTGCATCAGAAGCGCATATTCAGGTGATTCTAGTATATTCTGGCGGTAAACCTGCCAGCGTTATTTGCGGCGAACTACAGGAGTCCACGATTCTGGTTCGTCCGAGCCTTTCTTCGCCTCCGCCCAAGGATCACGATCACGAACAGGTGTCGGGACGCTGTCCGGGCGTGCATTGACCGGTGGCTCGTTCCGCCTCTTTTCCGGTTCCATTTCCGAAGACGGTTCGGATATTGGTGAATGGGATGAATGAGGAGACTGCGCCAAGCGGGCCATGCGTTGGCGCTCCTTGTCGCGCGCCTCGATTAGAGCGGCATTCATTTGAACGCGATGTTGACGTGCTAAATCGGCCTGCAGTTCCTGTATGATTTGAAACAAAACCAACCATATGAAAACGATAAATTTTTAGAACAATGGAAACGTACGTACCTCAGTGCTCGGTGGGTCTGGACGCGTGTGCGTAAGCCAAGCATTCCATTGCACTGCACGGATCTTGAGTATGAGTACGAGAGGTTACCGAGATAGCGGCATGTAGAATAATGGAAGAGTGCATGGGGGAAAATAACGAAGAAAATGGGGTAAGCATACCTGGGAGGCGCTTACCGCTTGCGACGTAAGTCCACATATCATCCCCCCGTTTGTATTGAACGGTTCGTTTCGAATGACCTATTTTTTTTGGGAACAGTGAGTGTTGGCTATGGGATAAACATCAAGTCATACTTGCCATCGTTTGCATTCGGGTACTCGAAATACCTGTTCCCTACAAGACACATCCGTTAAAGACACAGTGACCAAACCTCACAGCATGTTCGGCAGATAAGTTTGTACCTTCCATGTCTCGCCCTACGAGGTAAGTCTAGAGTGGGTCTAGGTCAGGGAAATATCTCAAGCTTGGAAGGTGTCAGTGCGCCTTCAACAAAGGCTGTAACTCACAGGTTTCATGAACCGCTGCAATATTCGTCTGAAAATCGATGACATGGGGACGTCGGAAGTTTTGTATTAACTTTTCCAAGCGCAGTAGAGTCTCGGGAGTCCGCCGTTATCCGTGTGGCGGTGCAAAGAACGGAAAGCTATGCATAAGGAATTCCCGCCCCGACTTGGCCCCGACTATGAGGCTCTTCCGGCTGTCTGCTCAGCCGAGCTGAGTCGACTGAGTCGGGCGTAGCTCCAAGCTGGCTGCTGTTCGTCCATTCCGACTTCGAGCACAACCTATCGGACTCAATGTGGACCCGGGACCGATCAACCACAACATTGCCAACGAACCTTGTCACTAACTTTTCAGTTTACACCCACCACGATAAAAATCGGCAATAAAAAACTACCGATCTGAAAGCCGGTCACCTCCCAACTTTAAACCTTGGCTAAGGTCGGGCAACGTGAGATTCGCCGAGGCAGAGGGCGCACACGACCGTGTAGATTTACGACACCAGGAATACAGGATTGCAATAACCGACTACTACATTGTCAGTTTCTAGAAATCGCCCAGACTATCGTCGTCCAGATCCCCCTCTTGGATTTCCTTTGCAAGCTCCTTTTCACGCTCACGTGCCCCTTCTGCAGCTGCAAGCTCCTTCCGATGCGCATTCAATGGGTAACGCATCGCCTACAAGAAATGATATGTCAGGTTCATGGAGCGGGGAGTAGTATCCCCCGAGTTTCCGAGGCACACGGTAGCTTGTTGGACTCACTTTGACGCTTTGGTTATGCAACTCCAAACAATATCCGATCCGTCGGCCGAAAACGTCGCTCACTTCCGGCCCGTACCCATTCTTCCGACCTTCGCACTCCATCCACCCTTTCTCATGGACGATTCGACCCTCGATGACGCCATCCCGGATGGCTTTGCCGACGATGTACTCTGCGTCCTCCTCGGAGTCCAGGTGGAGCTTCAGGCAAATGTCACGCAACGAAATGCGCGAATAGGATAACGAAAGTCGCCGAATACCGGTCTTGATCACATTTTGCCGAAGCCGAACGATCAACGTATACGTCTTGTCAGCCTCGAATTGCGATGCATGCTTGGTCAATGTTGCCTGGAACTCGGAGAGAGATCCAGTCCGGACAGCTATGCCCCAGCGCGAGTATATTCAGCCATGTTCATCGGAAGAAAAGAAACGGCGTGACAACCTTTAACGATGTCAAAGTAAGCCTGGAGCGCCTTCTGAAGCACAGGATGTCTGAATGTGCTGCGATCAGGGATATCCCCCATAAGTAACTCTACCACCACGAAAAGCTTGTGAACCGCTTGGTAGAACCCGGGTGCAATTTTCGCGGGCGGAGCCCGCCTAATCGCTTGCTGCAGGTTTGTGTGGGCCGCAGAATAATTCAGTTGTACAGCCTTGATACGTCCCAAAAAATAGTGATAGCGGGCAAATTGTGGGTTGCCAGCCGAAGCAGGGAAAGTGGTTTTCGAAATGAGCTTGTCCGCTTGGTCGTAAAGGCTGTAGTGGAGATAGCTTCGCAGGAGTCGGTTGATCAGTGATGCTTGGGTATCATCATCGTGGCGTAATGCTGCAGTACGTTGTGCGGCAAGGAACAATCTAGAACATAAAACGATAGTTCATCGATCAGAAACACAGGAAAAAGTGTGGCAGACACAAGGAGACCCACGATCGCGCATCAGCGAGTTGCCCGCCAAGTTCATAAGATCTCTCGACGGCAAACCAAATTTTGGCCGCGATGGGGTCCATGCTCCGACGGTTGAGCTGGTGCATCTTATCGACTGTCTCCTTGCATAACTCGATTGATTTAGCGTGGTTATCTTTGGAGGTGTGGAGATGATGGATGAGCAGAAGGCGAAAGTAGATCTCCGCCTCGGGAACGGGATCAGACGTGGGCTTGGGAGGTGGTGTTGCAACGGCTGTCGCAACAGCGGGAGGGTTGGTTTGCGCGGGATCGACATCCATAGATTGATCCACAGGCGGAGCGGGTGGCAGCCATGACAAGAGCGATATTTTCACCGCAGACTCTGTACGCGCGTTCAAGCCGACGTGGTGCAAGTATGAACGAAGGCATGCACACCTGCAGGATAGTTCTCCTCGATGGCGTCGCGGAGGATCTTGTTGTCTAGTTTCTTGCGCAAAGCGGTGAGAGAACGCAGTACGCGATGGGCAAACCGTGGCTCGAGGTCGGCCACGGCGCGCTCGATGAGTGCAATGTTGGCCTTGATCTCAGCAGTGGGTGTTGGCGGAACAGGCTTCTCTTCTACTTTCTTGGATGCATCTTTCTTGTCGTCCTTCTTGTCCTTGTCCTTGTCCTTTTCGTCTACCTTTTTGTCTTTGCTCGCTGTCTGAGGGTTAGACATTGCGAGTGTATAACGTACACGAGTTGGTGACGCGTCCAACTGTTAAGAAACACAGCCACACGATTAACAGGTTATGTCAGCTAAGATGTGATCCGCAAAGCAAATATATACTTGTACATCAGTTGCAAAGCATGGTTATGTCTTAAATATTCTCAGTAATCGACCCTCTGTAACAATCCGCGTACGACATAGTGGGCATTCTCTAGTACTTGCGAGAACGAGATCAGAGCACTCGCGACACATGGCGAGGTGGCTAGGAAGACAAGTCAACAAAAAGAACACTCAAGGCATTCATGACATACCCGCAGTCGACAACGGCAATGCATGCCTCTTCGTCCTGACAAACGACACACAAACCAGAGTGGTCCATGTTTGTAGGCCTGGAATGGGAACGCGGGCTGGCCCTCGGGCCTGAATCGGGTGGAGAAGCTGAAGCCCCGCCGGGTGGGGATGTAGACGGTTGGGGAGTCGCTGGCCGTGAAGGAAAACGGTGGTACCCCGCTGGCTCAAAATGGTGATGATCGCTGCCATGTGTATGCTCGTGTGCTTCTGACTCGGGATCCACCATTTCCTCGACATGTTCCTCCTCAAAGTCACCGTCGTCCATACCTTCATTATCCTTCCTCCTCTCCTCCTCTACAATGGCCCACACACGTTCAACTAGCTCTTCCTTCTCTACAATACCCAGAGGAATCCTCACACGAGCTTCCCAAAGGATTTGCTTCAACGTACCAATAGACAGTGCGGAGACAGACGAGCGGGGGAGCGTAACTAGTGTTGACATCGGCGGAGGTGGCAGATGGGACGAAGAATGTGAATGTGAATGTGAGTCTTCGCGAGTAGCGCTCGTAGAGCGTGGGGCAGATTGCCGCCCGCTGGACGATGTCGAGCGGGAATGGTGGGGCTGCCCGCTATCTTGATGCGCCGGTCCTGGATTCATCGGTGCAGATGTCGTTCTAGATCTAGGTGCATTTGAAGCATGGCGGGACGAGTGAGTATCGTGGGCTGTCTCTTGGAAGTGTTCTTGACGGTTCGGATCGAGGTCCGGACGGGCGAACGGCGTATTTGATCGAGAGGTACGGTTCACGTTTGCATTCGCATTTGGGGATCCACGGGAAGACGAGCTTCTATCATCCGAAGATATGTTGGAAGCTCCGCGTGTAGAATACGAGGGAACAGAATGTTTCCTGTAGTATTCTTCGTTTATGGGTGCAAGAAAACCTCCAGGAGTCTGCCAGGACGTCCAGAACACTTTACAAGACGGGAAATTCGATTACCTACACGAGCAGCTACGGCGGCATCCACGAAATCGTTCTTGTCTATCGCGTTCTTGACAGGGATGTTGTAGGCATTGGTGTAGCGCCTGAGCTTTGCGAGGGGAAGTGATCGTAGCTGAGGTCGATCGAGGGCAGTGACTGGAAATGGTAAAATCAGGAGACCAAATTGTACATAAATTGGGCGACGGGGCGAACGACACGTACTACTGAGCATCTCAATACAATAGGCACAGACGTGCGCTAAATCGTAGCCATGCGCAGGGCCGCTCCGTGGTATCACCGCTTGATAGTCTGTACAGGAGGTGCAGTAACCATAACCTTTGAGACAGAGGTGAATCGGGTGGGATCAGCCCGGATGCCTTGAATGATCGGAAGGCACGACTTACCGCAGTGCATGCACTTGCGCTGACGACAGATGATCAAGGTGAACTCTTTTCCACACTTTCTACACGCCTTCTGACTGGGGCCAGGTTGGGGCGGGCGCCCGCTGAGGATGGGGACTCCAATGTGATGTCTGGACATGATAGTAGTAATTGTACAGGAAGCTCGTGAGCCACTCGTTCTAAATCCGGGTGTGCCTCAATCCTTTGACACGTGACAGGCAAGATACGAGCACGTGACTTTCGCGTCGCCACGGGTCGGTGGCAAACTCAACAACGCTCTCTTTCGTACACTCATTACTTACGTTTTCCAGGGGTCCGAAATGTCTCTACACAAGATCAAAATCGCCGCTCGTCTTCGTCCTCGACTGCAAAACGAGCTGGATGATGAAGGAATACAAATAGCACAAGCACCAGACGGCCCATCGTGTATCAGCGTTGCCAATCCCCGTGATGTCTCTCAAGTCTTCAATTTCCCGTGAGTCGGACTGATCCATTCGACCATGTTTTGTTACTGACCTTGAACCCCAGGATTACCTCGTGTTATGACCAGAATTCTACTCAAGAAGAAATATTCGAGCAGGACGTTCGTCCTCTCATCGACGTTGTGTATAGTGGTGTTGTAAGTTTATCTTTCCCAACACAACTCGGTCGTCGGTGTCATCTGCCGCCCTTTAGACCGTTACAATTTTTGCATATGGTGTCACCTCCTCTGGCAAGACCCACACCATGCAGGGAACAAAAGCCGAGCCAGGCGTCATCCCTCGAGTGGTCGAGGTAAGTTCTGTGTGATACATGCATGAACGTATTTACCCGTCTGTGCAACAGGCAATGTTCCTCCAGAGAGCTGCCTTGCGACGCAGCAGTGTTGAGCTCGCAGTCTCATACATGGAAATATACAAGGATGAAGTCTATGATCTTTTGGTAAATCGTGAAACCGTGCGCTACCTTTCTATTGGCTCCCTGGTTGTTGCTTATGTGCAGCATCTGACTTGCATGATTCCTGGGATATGTTTGCGTGTAGGCACCCAAACTGCCTGTCCGTGAAAACGATGCCGGGCAAGTATTTGTTGCCAACTTGACCTCACTGCCGTTATCATCGGTGGAGGAATTCGATGCCATCTATTCGTTCGTAGTCTCACCACCCTGTCTTTCCAATCGTTATTGATGTTTTCCTTCATAGCCGCGCTTCGCGTCATCGTTCAGTTGGTGCTACAAATCTCAATCGAGCGTCTTCTCGTTCACATGCGGTGCTCACCATCGAAGTAACAATGACCGACTCGGCAGCACAGAAAAGTGCGTGTCTACCAGATCTGCCTTCCTGTATCTAACACGTTTAATAGCATTGACCGGCAAAATCAACCTAGTCGATCTTGCGGGTTCGGAGAACAACAAACTTACCGGAAACGACCCAATACGTATGGCAGAATCAGCCGCGATTAACAAGAGCTTGAGTGTTCTGGGACAGGTAGTGCACTCATTAAATCAAGGGGCTGTAAGATTGTATCGTTCTCGTTCTTGTCTGTATGCTGAAACATGTCTAGTCTCGCATCCCGTATCGTAATTCTAAGCTTACTCGCATTCTTCAAGATGCCCTTGGTGGTTCGTCCGTGGGTTTGCTTATTTGCAACCTTGCACCTAGTATCAGATTCCGCCAGGATACCCTCAATACCCTAAAGTACATACCTTGTTGTTTTTGTGTTCGGCCAAGTACTGATTCAACGCCTGTAGCTTTGCTGTTCGTACCAAGAACGTGGAAAACCGCCCAGTGGTGAACGAGCGCGGTATGTTCGCCCTAGAAAACATTGTGGGATACTGCTCATCCGTTCGTCTAGACAATCGACCCCAAACGAAACCGCACTTTGCAGCTATCCAAGCACCACCACCGAAACTTGCTCCCGCTGTCCTCCAAGCTGATACTGTTCTGGCTGCCAAGGATGTTACTATGACTAACATAACCGTTGCACCTGCACGTGCTCGGGGTCCTCGTCCATCTCGTGTACCGCGCATCAGCAACATAGGCCCTGGGTTGTTGCCACCCTTGGCGAAGGCGAGATCGCGTCCACCATCCTCGTTTTCCATTTTAGAGAAGCCTGAGAACTCAGTTCAATTGACAGACAAGGACATTGATGAGCGGGTTCGTTGCTGGTCCTGCATGTAATCTAGTGCTGACAGTCGATTGCATAGATTGCAAGGGCGGTAGAAACTGAGGTGGCCCGTCGTCTGAAGGAGCGTGAGGAACGTGAACGCGAGGAGCAAGCAAGAGTCGAACAAGACAAGGAGAACATAGCGCAGGAACGTCGTCAGGCGCAGGCGGACGCCAGTTTGCCTTCGGGGGTGCTTTCGCCGCTTCTCGCGCGCCATCGCGACTTGGACAACCAACTTCGCGCGAGACTGGCGGAGCTGGAAGAGAAATAGTGAGTGACAGGGGAAATAGGGGCTGGATCGTTGTTAACCCTCCGCGTCAGCGAGCGCGGGAACAAGGAGTTGGAGCTTGCAGACGTGTTGTCGCCAACGTCTCGAAAGAAGACTGGACGGGCGTACGTCTCCCTCGCGCGTGCCCATTCCGAAAAGTGCGTCCAACCTTTTCCTATTTTTTTTGCTTGCCGAACTGGCGTAAACAGGGGTGATCTGCAAGTGGCACTCGAACTGTACCGCAAGGCGGAGACGTACGTCCCTGATAACATCAAGCTTCGAGAGAGGTGGATACTTTTTTTTCTTTCGTCGTCTATGTAAACTATCGTCGATGAGCGGGACCTGACGTGGAACTCTTTTTTACAGAGTCCTGGAGATCGAATGGGCGGTCAAGAATGGCAAGGAGTTTGTGCCCTCGCCCAAGAAGCCCCGGAAGCCGAGAGGCAAGAAGCGCAAGGTGGCGACAATCAATCTCAACCTTGGGCGAGGGAGGGAGGAGGAGATGGGGGGATGTGCGTCGATGATGGATGATGATGCTGGTCAGCAGACGACGTTGTTGGACGAGGGGGACGAGACGGAAGGCGGTGGGCGGGACGATACGACGGAGACGTCGTTACTGGGTAAGATCCAGGAGGAGGAAGAGTATGAAGGCACCAGTGGGACGCTGGAAATACCTGCCAAGAGAATCAGGGCGGAGGTGATGGCGTAGTCGGTCATGCTGCGGTTTGCGTTGCGATCCAGGTTTTACGCTCGATATGCGCGTCGTTCTTTTCTCTGTGGATTCATTCGTCTGTTTAATTTACGAAGATTACAATACATGCACGGCTTGTACTTCATCTGCTCAAGCTAGGTCTCGAAGAGGTAAGACAGAGGAAGTCGTAAATAAATAAAATTTGACCTGCAACACGACGTCGTGCGGTCAGAGGGACAAGGGAATGAACGAGAAACGAACAAGAGAGTAAGTGAATCACGGATGAAGAAAACCGTGAAGAAAAAAAAAGGAAAAAATCTCAAACATTACTGTAACTCGTACGTGAACTTTTTTTAAATCGTCGTCTCGTTTTCTTCGTTGTGGAAACGGTTTCAAAAAGGGGATGGATGGGGTAAGCTTCGCGCGCCAGGAAAAGGAAAAGGGGATAATCCGCTCGTCATCGTCGCCGCTGCTGAGCGGACTGAGCGCGTTTGGAGTGTATGCCAGTTCCGAATGCTGTTGGCAGAGTGCGGCGGCGTCCGCCCGTCGTCGATGTGGGCGGCAAGCGCGCAAACATGGACGCGAGCGGGGCCATCGACGACGACCGTGACGACAACGCCGCCACATGACGATGATGGTGGCGATGGCGATGTACAGACAGAGAGAGGTGCGAAATTGCTGTCTCGCTGGTGGACGCATGATGCGTCGTGTTCGACTGGAGGTGCCAATCCGCTCCTGTCCCGGCGTTGATCCCAAACGATACCGGCCCGTGTCCAGGACTAAACGCGCCTCTGCCGACGCTCGGACTGCCGAGCAAGCTGGGGGATCCGATGAGCGGAAGGGAGACTCAACGGGGTGTGTGTGACTGGAGGACGCGGATGGAGGGGGGCGTCGCTTCACCGAGCCCGAGCCCGAGCCCGATGTCGATGCCCTCTCCGTTATTCGCGCTTGGCCGACCCTCGTCCGCGACGGGGCCGTGTATGGGGGCGTGATCAAGGGCAAAGCCACTTCCACCGAGTCCGAGGCCAGCACGGAGCCCGCGTGCGGAGTTGGGACTCGGGAGTGCGACGTTTCCCTAGTTCGAGTCTTGCAAGAAATATGAAGAGACCGGGCAGGAACGCGGCGGAAGCGTTAGATGGGCGAGGAGAGAGGAATGGGAGTCACCGCGGAGACCTGATTGAGGTTGCCGAGGTTGATCGCATCATGCCGTTGGAAATTTTGAGCAAGCTTGGCGTGCCTGAGCCTATCGAACTGTGTGGTGTGTGTGTGGTGTGAGTGCCGTCTTGCCATCATAGATGATCGAAAATAAATAAATAAATGCAGTGTTTCGGTGGTGACTGCCACTGTGACTGGCAGAATTCTAGACACGCGGTCCTTGCACTCGATTACTAGGGGGACGCTTGATACCCCAGTGTACCTCGCGGATATGGCGAAGGATGCACCCCCGGTTGAGTTCCACCTTGCAACGGGCCCACTGGCATATGAGACGGAAACGGCGGGACCTCTTTTTGATCCCATGGAGGCTAGATAGGTGGCGCGAAAGTGTTTCAGCGCTAATCTCCTGGCCGCATACCGTTCCATCTGGTTCCTGCCACTGGCACTTGTAGATATGTTGTTCAGTGGGCGATATCAGTTGCTCGCTCATGACACCAGCGGTTTGGAGCGGATGCTGCGCAGCCTGTTACACTTTGTTCGACGAGGTGTGCCATGGAGCGAAAATGGATAGCTTACTTCACTACCAACCCGTCTAACGCTGCCCCCACGGTTCGAAGAACCTGCATCGACAGTGGGATTCGCAGAGTTGGATGAAGATGCATTTTGATCTGCATCCAAAGGTAGGGATTGTACAAGGTGGGACACGTGCGCGTGAGGACCGGTCTACCCCAAACAAGGTTAGATAAAGACGCAAACACCACCCTATCTCTCACCTGGAAGTGCTCCTCTATGAACGGAGGGAAAGTGAGATGGTAAGGATCGAAATTTAAAGGCGCAGGATACCAATGAGCCGGCTCATTGGGCTGTCGCACGTTAATCATCAGTGTTAAGAAACCGCATTTGACCTGATGGCACGGGGTGACAAAAATACTTACCAAGTATTCGGTCGGCATGGAGTTCCAACCATGATCTTGGTGAGGACCAGCTGGGAAGCCGTCTGGTACCAGGTGAGAGGAAGTATATGCGGTATCGGAAATATCCAAGTGCCAGTGGTATGGTGAAAGCGACTGGTGGGGAGTGGATGGAAGATAACCCGAGCCCGGCACATCCAAATTTACTGAATTGGGGGGTGCTGAATACGGAATTGTCTGGGTATAAGAAGCCAAACTGCCTTCCATGTCAAAAGAGACCTGGTGCAAGGGCGTGGATTCGCCAGGACGATGCGATCGTCTATGCATTCGCAACTCAGATGGCTGAGAGAACAATGACAAGGTATCCGGTTGGAGCGGTGTTGACGGTCCAGGCGCAGCGGTCACGGTTGAGAGGAGCTTCTTAGTGAAAACTGAAGGGTGGGAGGGGGGGGGGGGTTTAAATGTCATTCTGTCGAGAGTATGGGTGACCTTCCGCTTCCGTACGTGACCCCATGGGCACGTTGGGCCCGGCCCATCTGAATCTGCAGAAAGGGGTCGTGTAACGTCACACGGCAAGGTGTTCGGATTTTCACCAGTATTGATTGGCTGGTCAATCGGTCGTTTAACCTTGAATCCAAAAAGGACTTAGTTCTCGGGGACAGGGAAGGGAAACGGGGAACTTGCCACCTCCTTGGATACAGCTAGTGTTGTGTAGAGATCTATCTCGATCTCGAGGTCACATCGATATCAGTGATGGGCCCATGGACGGAGGTTTCTAATGTAGGGTTGAGATCTGCCTCGATCTCAAGGTACCTAATTTGTTCTTGAAATCGCGCTAACCTGGAGTGCTCGCCATTGGTGGTTCCTTCTTGAGTGTGAGGGCAATTTATAGGGCGCATAAGAGGTCTGGGTTACCATTTGTGCCGTGCAATTGCTGATATGATGAGTGTGACGTACTTCAAGGTGTGCCAATGCATTTCCGCTTTCGTACTAGAAAAGCTCCGGCAAGGCCAAGATAATGAAACCAACACACGTGCAAGAAGTGGCCACCGGACTCGTTTGGGGAGAACAGCCCGCCGCGATCATTCTTCCCATTCACTCTGCAGGCGAAGCTCTCCGCCTCGCGGTATTTGTGCGGTGGTGACCTTGCGCCCAGGGAATAACACCTTCGTCATGGACTTCCGTCGAACCTTGTCCGGTCTGGTGCGAAATCAAATGTTGATTTATCCGGATACGGCATGGAGACAGCCCTTCCGAGTGTGGCCAAATATTTCAGTCAATTTTCTGTTGATTATCCATGTAACCATTAATTCATTCGTTGAAACACCCCCGTTAACGTGTGTTCTCGGAGTCCGTTTATCGTTGTGGTGTGGGCCTGGCGAACGTTCCGAAAAAGACTTTCCACCGCACCAAATCCACACTGTTGTGTTTTCGTTGCGTCGGAAAACGTGGTGAATCACCCGGGATGACTTGGTGTGGGGAAAAAAGACGATCAAAATTTCTAGGAGCCTTCATCTCGGGAACGCGGTGTGTGCTGAGCGGGAATGAAATCAAAAAAAAATGACAGCTACACGGCGAACGAGAGAACGCACTAGATCAACGTAAAATGTATAATGCACCCAAGGTGAGGAGTCAACCGAAACCCATCTAAGAAAATACGGGGTCATGTTGTATGACTAGCTGCATGACAGACACAACAGCACACAACGGTATCGATTGGCCGGGTAGGGGGATGACATGTGAGAACACCACCACTTAGATCGCGAGTTCTGATCGTGGCCGTAAAATGGGTCCTGCCTGCTCGATGTCATCAGGCGATCGCGGTCAATTTAGAACAGGACGTGAACCCGAACCGAAGAGAATGGCAGACGAACGATGGTATCACAAGCGCCGAGAGTCCAGGGGTCGAGGTGGTGGTGCGACACAGCGCTGAAAATGACGCGGTCACGCGGTCTGCGTTCAAAGTGACGCAACGCGACGTGAAGAGCTCATTGAACGACGACCTCGAAACGGGGATGATGTCATGAGCGTGGTTCCGCGTCGAATGTGGGTGGGGAGGGCATCGTGCACATAAAATGGGCCCTGCCACTTGGGACGCGAACTAGACTCGAATCCAACGCGAAAGGAATGGCGGACGAACGACGTGACAGCGATATCGCGAGCGAGAGTCCACGGCCAGGGGTCGAGACCTGAAGGTATCGGAACAACGTGGCAGCGCTAAATGACACGCGGTCTGCATCCAATCACCTTGCCAGTGGATAGACCTTAATTTCAAATTGCTCTTAAAAACGTCAGCGAGGGGCAATTGCTACATCCGGTGATCATTCTCCCAAGTCCACGCCCTCGCCGTCTTCTCGTTTGATCACCGACAAGCGCATCCCACGAATATATCTTGTTATCGATGGCGTATTGTACCAGGCAGGAGAGGAACTGAGGGAATGGCCCCCGCGCACGAGGTGCTCTACTTATGGAGAGAGAAGGGACGACGACCGACAACGCTCGGCTACGCTACTAAAACCTAACCCGGCAACATCCGTGTGGACCCCTGCCACCCTCTGACCCAGCTCCACTCCCCTCTAGCACCTCCGGCTACCCGGCACAGTATTCGGAACCACTCGGATCTAACCAACTCGCTTCGAAGCGGAGGAAGAAGCCTGGGACATTAATTTGCCCCTGAGCCAGGCTTTTTTTTAGGAAGCTCGACAATCAAATACTCTCCAGCATGGCCAAGATAATGAAACGCGCGTGCAAGAAGAGGCCACCGGACTCGTTTTGGGAGAACATCCACTGGCAGTCATCCAATATTCTTTGCAGGCGAAGCTCCAAGTCTCCCCTGCCTCGTAGTATTCGTGCGAATCGTGCCGCGGTGACTTTGCGCCCAGGGAAACGTCATAGCACTTCCTCCGAGTCGGACCAGCACTAAGCCCGCACGCTGCCAGTCTATGAAACGGAAGCGGCAGGCCTCTCACTAGCAGCAAAACTTCTCTCGGAGCAAGACCTGGAATCACCAATCTCGATCTTCCAAGCGGTCATCAAATCCTGTGTGTGTTTCAACTCTAAACCCGGCCACCACGGTACCACCTGATAGACCATTTTGCTAGACTCACTCGCTCAGTACGGAGAAAAACATCGTCTCAAAAAAGAAGATATCACAATCCGTTGGATAGCAAGACATAGCGAATTAAAGTGGAAGGGAGGGGGAACGAACTCGCAGACATTGAAGTCAAAGGAGCGGCAACGGACGGACCCCTGTCTACTTGGGACACGAATCCAACGCGAAAAGAATAGCGAATAAACGACGTGACGGCGGTATCGCAAGCGAAAGTCCACGGCCAGGCGTCGAGGCGTCGGAGCGACGCAGCGCTGAAACGATACACGGTACGCGGTCTGCATCCAATCAGAGACACGCGGCACGACGTAAACTTTGAGTTCGAACGACAGATGTAACGGCGGTTCTGCATCGAATTCGGATGGGGAGGGTATCGTGCACATAAAAATGGGTCCTGCCACCTTCTCGAGCCTCGAAGTAGGTTGTGGCGCAAGTCGCGATGTTCTGAGTCTCACTGAGGCTTGGCAGCCCAGGAAGGGGACTGAGGAAGTATCATTTAACTGGAGAACACTCTTCCGAGACACTCACTAGTATTCGAGCCCCTCATTTCAAACGAGGGCGGTAGGATCCGACGTGGGATGTGCTATCCCCGTAGTAGTCGCTCGAGCGGTATTTCTGTGTGCGAAGGACATCGTTGTGATATTTGTATAACGCAGGATCACCGACCCATCCATCCCTGATATATGATCAATGATCGGATTCGCACTGAAATCTTTTTGAACCGTGTTTCGTCTGCCACTTGGTCCACTTGGTCCACCAAGAGCCGCTCATTCCTAACTTAGGAAAGAACCATTCAGCGGATAGTTAAGCCCGCGATTAGAATAATTTTGTTTCAGTTGTTTGACAATAAGTGCCCCAATTTCATCGCAACACAACTCACGCAGCCAAGCACACGACCCACTGTAACGAAGAAGGACAGGATATTGAAGATATCTCACATGTCTGTGGCGATGTAACCTGGGCATATGCCATTGACCTGGACGTTGTGTTGACTCCATTCATTGCTGAGGGCTTTGGTGAGCTGCCCGAGCGCCCCTTTGGCGGAGGCATACGCAGGAACAGTGATGCCGCCTTGGAAAGTCAAAAGAGAACAGAAGTTGATGATCATTCCTCGCCGCAAAGGCACCATGTGGCGTCCCGCTGCTTGCGACAGTAACCAAACTGATTTAAGGTTTACATTGAGAACCTAAGAAGTTAACCAATCAAAAGACGTTGGTGAATTTGATCATATGAGAAACGAGGAGGAACAGATTGGTCACGGAGGCAATGTGAAGAGATAACATACATCATCCTAGTCACTTTCTGGGAAGCTGACACTCGGTGATCTCCGCTGTATGCCAGCGCAGTTGACGAGAACGTGAATATCGCCACCCATGATCTCGAGCGCTTTTTTGAAGAGTCCTCGGACTGCGTCCGGGTCTGCGAGGTCGCAGTTGACTATCTTCACGGTGAGTCCGAGAGCACGGATCGCGTCCGCGGTGGACGTTTTTGGTTCACTACCCAATGGTGAGTATCTCTGGACAAGACAGATAGAGGCACCGGCCTCTGCCAATGCTATCATTGTGATTCGCGAATTCGTAGAATTGAAGGCCCATCAAAAGAAAGCGTGCAGTGTACAAACGGAGAACGAGTGTTCTGAATTTCAGGGCGACTCATATCTGAGCAATGAGGACGGCGCTACCTCTAGTGAACATTCTGACCAGACAAGTCGAACGCGACGACTCGACAGGTCTGGCTGAGATTCCGTTACAGTACATAAACCTCCAAAACAGGGTATGACAAATTTAGGGAACAGAATTCAAAATAGAAATCGGGAGCACCGTGACGGGATTCAGAAGCTTGATGCCAGTGTGTGTGACGGTTTTATTTATGTCAATCACGAGACTTGACAGCCTATCTGAGGAAGAACCGTCTCCTCACGGATCTTTTACTCTTCAAATTTATGTCATCGCGAGACTTGAAGCTTGACAGCATCTCGGTAGAGCGCTCCGTACCGATGCAGATCTAAGATGGACCCGTTTTGAGTGGTTTTCCTGCAGGCGAGTGTCTCCTCACGGATCGTTTACTCTTCAAACTTTATGAGACTATCTCAATGCCACCTCTTAGCCATCCTCCACCCATTTTTACTTCTCCATGTCTCCTGCACAACACCATGCTCAGCACGCCGCCGTTCTATACGGTCCCAAAGACCTCCGCGTCGAGGAGCGTCCTGTCTGGCCGCCCCAATACAACCATGCCCAGGTTGCTGTAAAGGCGATAGGCTTGTGTGGAAGTGACCGTGCGTGTCCTTCTTTTTCGGTCCATATGCCGTTGTTCATTACATGCTTCCCCAGTTCACTACTACCTCGAAGGCCGAAATAGTGATTTCGCCATCCAAGCGCCGCTCGTCCTCGGTCACGAGTCGGCAGGGGTGATCGTCTCAGTCGGCCCTGGCGTGAAAAATCTCGTGCCGGGTCAACGTGTTGCAATCGAGGCAGGAATCGTGTGCCAGCATTGCAATTACTGCGAGTCTGGACGCTATAACCTCTGTAAAAGCCTGCGGTTCGCTAGCAGTGCCAAAACTTTTCCACATCTCGGTGGGACGCTACAGTCTCGCATGAACCATCCCGCACACGTCCTTCATCCGTGAGTAGTCCGCGCATGTCCACTGTACGACCTTTTCTCATCCCATTATAGTCTACCCGATAACTGTAGCTTCGGGGAGGCTGCGCTGGCAGAGCCGCTCTCTGTCCTAATACACGCCAGCAGACGCGCAGGAGTCTGTGAAGGCCAGCGCATTCTTGTCTTTGGCGTCGGCATCCTTGCATGCGCCCTCGCAAAAACGTATGGCGCCTCCGAAGTCATGGCCATTGACATCAACCAACAACGGTCGGACTTT
>JBBPOJ010001050.1:0-16951 GCA_038091395.1 Leccinum rimulosum | reverse complement strand
TTGTGACAGCAACTTGAATCACATTATAATGTTTGAGTTTCCTATCATGCGTGTGACACACTTATAAATACAAATCAAGCAAGGTGTCTGCCGACGCAGTCGGCCTCCCCGAGTAGATAAGTAGTGTCTTGTACTCGTAACTCAACATGGCCTATCGCTCGTAAAATCACCCGTACTGTTCTCACCGCGATATCCGAGCTCTATGAAGCTGAACCAGACCTCTATCTCGACAAGTTCTGTGTGTGGCTTGCTGCAGAGCATGACACATTCATCAGCCCTTCTGCCCTCTGCTGTACGCTCCGTTCAGTTGGTCTTACTTCCAAAATCATTCAGAAACCGGCTGCAGAACGTGACGACCATGCAAGAGCTGAGTTCCAGGCCATGCTCCGTGAAACCTTCATTGTATATGGCTTAGAGTTTGTTGTAGCTGGTGAAACAAGCAAGAATGAACGGACTTTTTTCCGTCGCCGTGGTCGTGCTTTCCGGGGAAGTCGAGCTTAACTCCGAGATGTTACTCGGTACTCACTCACAATAGACGGATATATCACCACTCGTGTCGTTGAGAGTTCATTTGACGCATTACAATTCTACGACTTTATTTCTGAGGATGTAGTTTGTTGGTCTTCTTCGTCGTAAAACCTTGATTTGCTATCCCACTCTTTTCGGGTCAGGTGTACCTTCGGATTCAGGGGACCCGGAAGTGTTTGGAAGGGGACTGCGAGCTGGAGCAGATGGAGGAGGAAGAGTGGGTCTGTAACGAGAAGAATTACCACCCGGAACTCGTATTTTCCCTACGACCACTTCCGGTGACGTTGAACGTTGAATTACGAGGAGTACAAGTACAAGACAACTATCTATCCGAGTCCGCCGCGCGTCAATTTACTTCATTTCCCTTTTTGGCCGACGCGAGTCGCATTTTTTTTCGTTTTGTCAAGGCTTACGCAAACAGCTGTAAGGCAACCTCAATGCAACCCGACGAGGCATATTGTCCCCGGTGCGGGAAGGCCTTCGACAATGGAATTCAGCTCCAAAGACACATGAATCAACCGCGAGCTAAGTGCCATAATCAGCGCACGGTTTTTGTAGATCCAATGGACCTTCTGGGGCACTTCGCTCGACCTGATTCCAGTAGTCCGAGTTCCGACTCGGACGTCGACATGGAACACTTCCATTGGCAGCAAAGATCCGACACACCTTACAGCAAGGAATCAAATTCGGACCATTCAAGAGACGGCAGTATGGAAAGCATTGGCCAGGCTGGGGATGCTCCAGTCCGCGACCATTTTCCGGGGGCAGCCAGAATTGTGGACCAGAACGGCATCAAATTCATGGATACCTTCGATGAAGATGTATATTCAGAGATTCGAAGCTCGGACAATCTGTACTATCCATTTGCCAATCGTCCTGAGTGGGAATTAGCAGAGTATTTGCTCACGTCCGAACTAAGTATGGCTGCGATTGATCGTTTTTTATCCTTGACGTTGGTGAGTTTCACTTTCTTGCAACGACACTTCGAGTTCCCTTATAACCATGATTATTATAGGTCAAACGACTCCAACTTTCATTCCAAACTGCGACGAAGCTCCGTGGACTTGCGGAAATCCTACCCAAAACCCCTCCGTGGAAGTGTCGTCGGATTGCCACCTCGCACGACACGAAAAGAGCCGTGAGGCTATTTTATAGGGACTCTGTAGAATGTTTACAGACACTCCTCAGCAATCCTCTCTTCACGAACGCGATCGACTTTACCCCTTACCGTGTCTTCACTACTGCTCAACGTCTGGTCAGAATTTATACAGAGTGGATGTCTTGTGACATCGCTTGGGAAATGCAGGTAGGCATACTTGAACGCTCAGTTGAGTTGAAACTGACCCGCCCTTCTGGACAGAGGGCGCTTCCCGAGGACAAAGGTGGAACCATCCTAGGTGTCATTCTGTCATCCGACAAGACGAATGTCACGAATCAATGCGGAGGAAAGGTTTCGCATCCTCTACTTATGTCAATAGCCAATATCCACTCTGAAATACGATCCAAGGCCTCATTGCATGGATTCATCCCAGTAGCCTTTCTCCCCATCGCAGAATTTCTTCACAAAGATCAGCGGGTCAAGGGTGTTCTCTCGGATCGGTTGTACCACGAGGCTCTTGATATCGTGGTGGCACCGCTCAAACAGGCAGCCTCTATCGGTGTCATGCTCTCGGACCCACTTGGCTACAGTCGGTATTGCTACACCACCCTCGCCAGCTGTATCGTCGACACACCCGAATCCCGTTTAATTGCGTGTGTCCGAGGAATGACCTCGGCGATTACACTCGCTGACTACACTGAATTCGGTGATCCTTTCTGTCACGATCTCCGAACCGGAGACATTACGCTTGACCAGATCAGTTCTATCGATGTTGATCCAGACGATGTACAAGCTTACTTCCGAGCATGTCAAGAATTCCGTCTTAACGGTGTCGAGCTACCGTTTTGGAGAGATTGGCCCCTTTCTAATCCCGCTTATTTCCTCCCGCCTGAAGTACTGCACGTCTTTCACCGATTTTATTTTGACCACGATATGCGGTGGTGCATTCATGCCGTTGGCTCCCACGAAATCGACTTCCGTTTTTCCATTCTCCAGCCCATCACAGGTTATCGACACTTCACTACGGGGATTACGAAACTGAAGCAGGTCACAGGGCGCACTTTCCGTGATCTCCAACGGTACATGATTGCCGTGATTGCAGAGGCTGCACCAGCAGGTATGGTCCGAGCGGTCCGCTCGCTATTAGAATTTTGATATCTCTCACAAGCACCGGTCATCAATGACGACGAATGTCGCAAGATATCGGCCGCTCTTCAAGAGTTCCACGATCACAAAGAGAGCATCATTCGTGCCGGTGCCCGTCGGGGAGAAAAAGGAAATATCATCGAACATTGGAACATCCCTAAACTTGAAGTCATGCAGAACGTCGCTCGCAACATTCCCCTCGTCGGTCCTCCTATTCGTTGGACCGCAGACACGACAGAACGTGCTCACATCGATGTCGTCAAGATCCCTGCGACTGCTACCAATAATATCGACTTCGAATCTCAGATTTGTCGATACCTTGATCGACAAGAAAAATGTCGTACATTCTCCTTTGCGCTGCATATCCGTGAAAAGGAGGACGAGAACAAGCTTCAAGGCGAGCAGACAGGGATGGACATCGATCTGGATGACGACGATAACGAGGGACCAGACAGTCCGGACTTGGATTCCACTGGGATGGAACCCCGGGTCCGTCCCATTGTCGATTACTTTACTCGTTCTGCTGAACCCTCCCGAGCTTCCCCTCGGACCCCTCCTCGAACTTTCATCTCAGGGCCAGTGGCTTTTCATCTCGGGCTGAACCCAGATGTGTCCAGTATGTCAATTGATACTATCGCAGACAAGTATGGTCTACCAGATCTTCGTGCTGCCCTGGTACACTATGTTTACCGCAACCAGAATTGCCGGCCGGTCCAAGTTGGAGGCAGAAGGCCATATCCTGACGACGAGCTTCTACCCTTCCAGCGCCTGCAAGTTTGGCACAAAGTTCGTATTCAACAGAGAGCGTATCATGATCCCACCACTAGTCTTCCTGCTCAATCATTAATCGCCTCTCCTCCGGAGACTGGGTGGCCGAAAGGACGGTATGACACCGCATTTGTCAACATTGATGACAGTGCAGTGTGGCCTCACAGTGGCCTTCAAGGTTTATCCACTTCTTTCCATGCCTGCTGCTTTACTCACTTGAACTAAATTCAGGACACATAGTATCTGAGATACGACTCATTTTCCGACCTGTTCCTCCAAGAGGACTCGAAGATACGTGGTGGAGTCAACAGTTCCTCGTTTATATTGCAAGATTTGATAATGTCCCAGTACGCAACAAGGATTTCGATGAGATTACAGGGATGCACGTTCTGAAGCGGGTCCAAAGGGCATCGGGGATACCGATGGGTGACGTTGTCCCGCTCTCACAGGTGCGAGCATTAGCCCCGGTCGTTCCAAAGTTTGGGCCTAAGGCCAATCCACGCCTTACCGCTCGTAATTCATCACATTATTCTACTTTTTTTTTCCTCAATCACTTCTTTGACAAGGAGACCTTTTTTGCATTATGCACAAAGTAGTTGGAACATGGATATGTATTTTATGTGCTTAGACTATGTGCAAGGAATTGGTCACGACTCAGCTCCTCGTTCCCATTTTATCTAGTAAGGACGATGCGGCAGGCTCTGTTACCGCCGCAAATACAAAACCCGACGACGACGACGACATGGTGAGCTCAATCTCTCAGACAAATAATGACACTGACCCCCGCCTCGTCCTACTGGCTGCCAGTCCCGTTCACCGTACCTCACCGCTGACCCACACCACCCTTCAACCACCCCATCACTCACACCCCTCGAGCCACGCGGGCTCCTCGTCGCCCACTCCACGCCCATCGCACCCGGAAGAGCCCGCATCGCGCAAGCCATCTTCCCTCCGACACGTCGCCAACGCTCCCCTCGTTGACCCCGCCCTGTCACCCTTCACCCAAGAAAACAAAATCGCACCGCACCCGATCTCGTTTCCTCCCACAGCGACGACATCCCATCACGCCAGCGACTGACATCTGGTCGCGCGCGCCCAACGGCTTGACGGTCCTCAACGACTTTTGGACTGTTGATGATTCCCGTCTGGATACATGCCTCCGTGGTTCTGGCGTCAGACCCTGGTAAGATTGAATGCACCCCCATCCGACCTCCGTTGACCGTACCTTCACCCACCAGGCCACCACCACCACCACCCTTCAACCATCCCCATCACCCATCCCTTAGCCCATGCGGCTCCTCGTCGCCCACTGCGAGGCTTCGTTCGTTCCAACTCCAGTACGATTCATTCACGCGCGAGTATTTGTCCGCTATGGTAGACTCCATCGCTGTCAATACGCCGTCCGATGGAGAGACCGCCGAGGGTAATGCATCTTCTAGTCCCGTTCAACGCGTCCTCTTCAAATACAGCAAACGCCAGTCTCAGACGATACCCCCATTCTTAGCATCAAATACATCAAGCTTAGTCCCCCAAGTGACTTTTATGGTGAGGGGGCTGGTGCAGGTGCTATCGTGTCGTGTCCAAGGGCACCCCGAGTCGATTACGTCGGCGAGTCGCTTTCCCTCATGCAACAGATCAAACAAGCCCACGATTTTTCTACAATTTCTACAAATGCGACTACGCAGACTCCCTCCGACAAATCCCAAGTGAAGACACCAGTGCGGGCTCCTTTAAGTGGTGAGTCTGTGCATCTCCATGTAATGTATTCCGACCGGCTAAATCATCGCGCAGCCCTCATGCCGGTTATCAACGAGAGAAGTGGATATATCACTGGTTCATCCACTGCTGCGCCAAGTGGCCACTCCTCACTTTCCATCCGGCTTCAGGTAGCGAACCTCATCCAACAGATCAAGAACGAAATGAAGGGTTCGAAACACCTGTTTTTGGGGACACCGAACTCTCTCGCTATACCCACACGGAGGACAAGCGAACGAATCTATTTCCATCCGTGCATGACAAGTCACAGCAAGGCAATTCCCGAGCGAAATCGACGGAAGTCAAACACGATAGTGTCTCCTCCCCGCCCCTCGTCCGCTTCACGGCATCACAGTCCACGCAAACTCTCCCGTTCTATTTCCGATGAACGAGAGCGCAGCCTCATTCTTGACATGTCCAATATGCCGATAGAAGCCCCGTGGCAAACGGAGCCACAGTCTGTGACGCCCCCTGTGCCTGATACCAACGCCCCCCGCATCCAAGTCACATCATCGACCATCATCGACTCATTCCCTGACACAGATTCCTCGTTCGAATCCGTCTTCGTCGCTCCGTTCTAGCAACAATGACGACCTGAACAGGTTCGTGTCGTCAAGCACTGCTTCAGGGACGACTATCACCGCCAGCAGTGCGCTCTCGTTTGTGAAGCATGCCGGGCCAGTCCATATCACGCACATTACGCCATCTGATGTTCCGTCACTTCCCCAGCGCGTTGGCAAGATGGTGTACGACAAGCATCTCATGAAGTGGATGAGAGCTTCCACACACCCGTCTCCCGATGGCGATGATATCAAAGATCATACATCCGTCACGGATGCCGAGAGTGAGGATCCTTTTAGGGATATAGAGAGCCTAAGAGAGGATGACACGGGCGGTGCGAATGTGGGTAGCGTCAATGCAGAGGAGGCTCCGATCGTAGTGGAAGAAGTGGAAGAAGAAGCCCACTTCAAGCAGGATGCGACCCGGATACAGTGTGACGAAGAAGAGGAGCCCAACGATCAGGAGGAAGTGGACTTGATCTCGTTCACGTTCAATGGTCCATCCGTCGCCGGGGTTCGGATCGTTCCTTTAGAGGAGGATAATGATACGAGAAGATACCACTGGTTCTGATTCCGAAGAGGAAATTGATGCTGGGGTGGATGCCCGAAAACAACGCGCGCAGGCGATATTAGACTCAGAGGATGACACGTCGAACGATTCGCCCGATCAATTAGTCGCACCTGCTGAAGTGACACCAGTGGTGCCTCGCAGGATGTCCGTGATTACGACGCCAATCCCTCCTAAATCGGCGCTCAAGAGCACGAGCGTGACACCCGTGTCCGCGATGAAGGACCCGAACAGAGACAAGCATCGCACACCCAACGCCCACCGCACCCGGCACACCCCACATCGCCGCCTCACGCAAGCTATCGTCCCTCCGACACCTCGCCAACGCTCCCATCGTCGACCCCGCCCCGTCACCCTTCGCTCCGTCTACGAAGGAACACCGCACCCAATCCCGTTTCCTCCCACAGCAATGACATGTACTGGTCGCGCGCGCCCAATGGCTTGACGGTCCTCAACGACTTGTGGACTGTTGATGATTCCCGTCTGGATACATGCTTCCGTGGTTCAGGTGTCGAGGGATTTAAGTGGACCCTGGTAAGACTGAACGCACCCCCATCCCTCAGCACATGCGGCTCCTCGCCCCTCAAACGCCCACCGCACCCGGCACACCCCGCATCGCTGCCTCGCGCAAGCCATCGTCCCTCCGACACGTCGCCAATGCTCCTCCCCGTCGACCCTGCCCCCTCCATCAAGTGTCGCCCTTCGTCCCCGTCCACCAAGGAAACAAAATTCCACCGCACCCCACGCGAGCAACGCATCCGAACCAACACCCACCTCCCCCATAGCGACGACATCGCCATCGCGCCAGCGACCGCTATGTACTGGTCGCGTGCACCCGTCCACGGTGCGCTCCCAATGTGCGCAACATGCGGGCGCACACCGTCACTCTCGTCGCCAACGTCGCTTGGCTCTTTGGACAAGGGCTGCTGGAAGGACGTTTATTGTTTCGATATTGGTCAGTCCTCTTTCCATCCCGCCCCGACCCGTATTTTTTTTCCTCCGTTAGATACGATGTAGTGGTCCCACCCCGAGACGTTGGCAGACGTCCCACCACCTTGTCGGGAACACAGCGCGACACTCGTGGACCGCAAGATAGTCATCTTTGGTAGCGGACAGGGACCCGTGTATTACGACTCTACCTTCATCCTTGACACGACTACCAGGCGATGGTTTTCGCCCACTTTTCCCGCCCAGGAGCAACCTGTGCCTGAAGAAAGTGATCCTCTGCACCCTGTGCGTTTAACAGCCGCGTTCGATTGAAGCTTCGAGTCATCACACCGCCTCCGATGGTGACTGACCCGAATCGTTATTAAGTGCGCTTCCGCTATCGATCTGGCCCCGTCTTCCACATCCACATCCACCTCCCCTTCGCCCTCACTAAACGACGTCCGAATAACCACATAATACCCTAGACTCGTCATGCGTCTCAACTTCAGCACTGCGGACCACTTGAACACCAACATCTCCGACGAACGCGGCAATGTCTACTACACCGTCTCCACCTCCAAAAGAACGACGACGATAACAAAGTACCGCTGGAGCGAAGCCAGCTCGAACGGCACCGCGGACTCGGAGACGGTGGGCACCATCGAGAGGCACTTGCTAAAGACGACGGTGATGAAGTTCGATGGCAAAGTGTTGAAAGTGGATGATGTGTTGCAGAAGCGGTCGTGGGAAACGTGCGTTCCTTTCAAGTTGTGCTGTGGAGTCACCGTGATTTGACGTTGATCGTTGGGAACGTTGCCAGTGGTCGGTGTTTCGCGGGTCCTGATCGCAAGACGTACAAGTGGAAGATGTAAACGACACATTGCTGGGTACGTTGCTTTCGTTCTCGTTTGTGCGTATGTACTATGCGTCCGTGTCGTCCTGTAAGGACGAGACCATGATCGTACAAGCGACGAAAGTTGTTGACATATCTCTGAACTCCGTTTGTTGTTTACGCTGAGTAGATGAGAGCAGCCGATTCCACCGCCGAGCTCGTACGATTTCACCAAAAAAACATGGGGACCCTGAAACCGTCTCATCCGGCCTATTTGGAGGTCTCATCCAATGTGGTGCCAATTCTGGACCACGTCATACTCACGTTCGTTTACGTCGAGTCGTTGCGGGAGGAGCAATCAATGACTAGTCAGTCGAACGCAGCTGCTGCCGCGAGTTCGGGGGCTGCCGCGACGGCATGCTGAAGGACAATGGGCTATGGCTTTGTACTATTGTAGATCGTGCTTTTTTGTAGTATGCCAGAGTACGGACCGTTCTATAACGAATGGTCAACGCGTGCGCACACGGCTGTGCTTTACAACGGCAAAATTTACGTGTTTGGAGGGGGAAACGGTTTGACGGCCCTTAATGACTTGTGGACTCTCGACATTTCCCGTCTGGATACATGGGTATGGTGCACTTTTGCATGGCTTTTTCTTCTTTTCCCGTTCCATCAATATTCGTTGATCATATGGACGCGGGTGTCGCTAAACTTGTCGCACCGTCGATTATCGCACACCTCGACGCAAGTTGGATCGTATCTGTTCATCGTTGGCGGTCACGATGGGTCCCAATATAATTCCGACATCCTCTTTTACAATCTGAGACGGTGTGTCTTTTTTGCTTGGACGCCTGATTGACGCGTGTTGACCGGCTCTTCCTTTCCAGTCAACCTCCAGTACGAGCGTCGCGCTGCGTCTACGAAGGCAACACCGCACCCGATCCCGTCTCCTCCCACAGCGACGACATCACATCACGCTAGCGACCGACATGTACCAGTCGCGCGTGCCCAACGGCCATCCCACCCCCGTTCACCGTACCTTCACCCACCAGGCCACCACCACTACCACCACCACCCTAACCACCCCATCACCCCCCATCCCTCAGTCCATGCGGCTCCTCATCGCCCACTCCCACCCGGCACATACCGCATCGCCGCCTCGCGCAAGCTATCGTCCCTCCGACACCTTGCCAACGCTCCCGATATCAGCTGTTACGCAGTGCGGGGCACGAATCCGCTCGTTATCGAGGAAGTCGCACTGTTCGTTTCTCTCTCTGAAGCGTCATCCATCATTCTAAATCAGGCTTGATAGGTATATGTGCAGGACCGTTGTTCGTCAGTCGGAGGGCGAGACAGTTCTTAGCAGGTATGGCTCATGCAGTGTTACTAATCCTCGACGAGTCTCATAAGCATACATGGACAGAAAAACTCAAGAACTTCAGATATGGAACTGCCGATTCCATAGAACCCATCACCAAACGATTCGACGAGACCCCTAAACGATTGTTCCGCGACAAGTATGGGGACTCTTTGGTTCCCCGCTCAACAAGGACCTCTCTGTAGGGATACGCGGCGGATTTCTCAAGCTTACCGGGTAGGTTCCTTTCCCCCCTCTCTCGCTTCTCAGCTCACAAACACCCAGTACGGAGCGGACGGAGCCTTCTACTGTGATCACCACGTCTCGGCTAGAGTGTCAAAGTTCATGTATGGCGTGGAATACCTGCGTGATTTTGATCCTAACGATCACGAACACGTTTTTCGAAAGGAGAGACTCTGCGAGCTCCCTTCAGGGCCGAACTTCCCCTTGACGCGTTTGATTACATTCTCGCAAGAGTACGGCCTTCCATTCTGTCCCCTCTTCCGTCCTCCTATTCATAATCGTCCGCCGCCACAGGGTATGAAAGTGAAGGAATCGACCGTCTTCACACGCAAATATTGCACCGAATGACAAACCTATCCACGTCCACCCTGTCCGTGTTTGAGGTGAAGATATGGTGTTATCGCGGCTGCGACACGATCCCTCCCAGTGGATCCTTCGGCTTGATGGTGAGAATCTTGATGAATGACGTTCACAGCTAACATCACCTTTTTTTAGAGGAATCTTCCACCCTCTGTGTTGTCCGCGCGAATCTCTCGCCGCTGAACGGCAGCGCCGAGCCCAAGACAGGTCGGAACGACAGGACCATCGTCTTCAGCGTCGAGATCCATTTCGGCCTGACAGAGTTCAAGGCACGGATCAAATGGAACGATAACGTTGGTGTTCACTCTGTTCGACGACGCCGCATTTTTAATTGATCGTTTCATTTCATCACAGGGCGTGACCAAGTAGTGAGCCCCCCACGTTCCGTCGCCACGCTACCGTTTCCCATTGTACTGACCCTCTCCTCTCCTCAACAGTGATCCCGCGTCCATCGTGTACAGTGAAAGTGGTCACCGTGCCGACTTAGACGAACCCGATATCTAATCCGAAGACGACTTTGGCCCTCTCGCTCCGTGTCGCGAACCCCGTCCAGCCCTGCATCAGTTGCACCGTCCCGCACGTATTCTCAGGACTCTGTCGGCTCCGGGGCGAAGATTCCGCAGGGTCAAGGGTCTTCTTCAGGTCGACTCGATGCGGTGTTCATGGACGCAGTCAGCCACAGTCGATCCATATCCTCGTCCCAGCAACCGCAGCCGCAGCCACAACCACCGCCACCACCGCCACCGCGCAGGCGCACGCACACTCGCACTCACAGCACTTGCATGGCCATCAACAGTCCATATACTCGGAGCGCACAACGCGAGAGTACGAACGCGAACGCGAACACACGGTCTCGAGTTCTGCCTTGCGCGTCTCCTCATTCACGACGCACGTCGAGCGCGACCGCAAGGTCTCTTCGGCGTCCAAGCTCTCGAGTTCGCATGCGTCGCTGTCCCGGGAGTCGGAGAGGGAGAGACGAGCGAAGGAGGTGGCCGACAGAGAGCGGGCGACGATGGAGAGGGATCGGGCTGAGAGGGAGAGGGTGGCGGCTGAGAGAGAGAGAGAGGCTCGAGAGGGAAAGAATTGAGCGCGAGAAAGTTGAGAGGGAAAGGGTCGAAAAGGAGTGAATTGAACGAATTGAACGGCAGAGGACCCAGAGAGAAGTTGTGGAAAGAGCTGAGAGAGAGAGGGTTGAGTGGGAGAAGGCTGAGTGGGAAAGGGCTGAGCGGGAACAGGCCGAGCGAGAGAGGATCGCGGCTGAAGAGGCGTCAGTGGTAGCAGCCGCTGCCGCTGCCCCCCCTCCACCACGAAAGGAAAGAAAAAGCATACGAGCAAGCTGACCTCGCCAATCGACCTCGCCGACACGAGCAGCTCGTTAATGAGCTCAACTCTGTCTGGGGGTCGCAGTCCAATGCCGTCACCCCCGCTGCGTCTCCTTTCCCGTCTACAACGCGATCAGTGGGCCCTACAACACCCCCGGACCAAATTCCCGAAGCCAGCCAAGCCCGAATCGACCACGACAGCGTTGGGCGAGACTCAGAGCACATTCTTTTCGGAGACGGTGGAGCCATTAACGTGACCCACGTGCAAGGGGACGTCGTGCAACCAGAAGACGCAGCACCGGGACACACGGCGGCGGACACAGTCCCGCCCGAGCAACTGGTGTCCGAGGTTGTGACCACTGAGACGAGCGTCACGACGGAAGTGTTCAAGAAGGTGGAGATGGAAGAGAAACTCGAGTCGTCCGAGGTGCAACAGACATCCGAGAGCCTCGATGTCAGCGAGACGGCTACCAAGGTCGAGGATATGACAATGATCAGTTCGACGACAGCTACGGAGACGATGGCGGTGGTTGGTGCCGCTGATGCCGCTGGAGCGCTCGATGCCACGGTTGAGGACGCAACCTCAAGCACGAGCATGACGGGGACTACTGACGACTCCACCACGGACGCGACTTACTCGCCCATGTCGGTCCTCCTGTACACGATGTTAATGCTCGCACCGTTTCCTGCGACACTGCCAATCGCGTTGACGGCGACATTGGTAAACCCCAGTTTTGACTTCTTTTTCCTTGTTCCGTGAATAATGACAACCGTCTCACAGGATAGATTGGTTGATATTGACACGGCTGATCGGCAAATGTCACTTACCGTCGCACATCCGTCTCATTTGAACAAACCAGCGTGACAGCTCATTGTGGCATCTCTCTAAAACTGTATGAGTATGCCTACTCCTCTTCAGTTTGTTCACCGTAAATTTATTTTTTCCTCCGAGTTGCTCACTTTCCACTCGGTAGAATGATGATTGATCCCGCTGGTTAAGATTCCAGCAGGACGTTCCTCATTCCGTCTCAAAGTGAGTTTTGCACCCTCGATTTTCTGTGCGGCCAGCCGGACTCACTCCATCTCATACATGCGGAAAAGGTGCCCACGGGGAAATGATGTGCATGGACAATGCTGAACCAGACACGAGGCTGGAACTGGGGCTGGGGCTGGTTTCGGTGGAGGCTGCAGGATGTGGCAGACAACGGGGCGGTTGGTGTGCTGTCTGAATTGATTGTGAAGGCCATACAAACTGTTAAAGACCATCAGGCCACTATTTCTGGTTACCGGTATGTTACCGGGATCATTATCATTATTTCTCAGGGCTCCAAGTATTATAGTAAATCATAATGTATTTTTGGTCTGCACTCAGGCTGGCCCGGGTGTGTTTTGTGATTCGGATCTACTAAGTTGACTTGCCAGCCTGAGTGGTGTCACTCAGAGTGCCAGTGTTACCAGTGTGATAAGTTAAATAACAGTACTAATCTACTTACCATCAGAGCACTTAATCCTGCTCTTCAAGTTGGAAACAACTTCAAGATCAACTTGAAGGCCAACTTTAATATGCACTATCTGTACTACTATCTGTACTATCTGTACTATCTGTACTATCTGTACTATCTGTACCATCTGTACTTGGTCTGTATCTGGTCTGTACCTCTGTAGGCTCTGTGTGAGATTTAGTGTTTTGCTGATGCATTTGTCCCAATTTTTTTTCCTCGTTAGCGTTCCATCCTCGAAGCGGACCAAGAGGAGGAGTACGAAGAGGCTGGTGACATGAACGACGATGAGTTGAATGAGATGCTCTCTCGTAATGACGAAGAAGCGGTGCTTTTCCGCGCCATGGACGTGGCTGCGACGCGAACGAGAAGCAGCCGAACACTGGCGAGCTGCTGGTAACCGCGGCAGACCTCCAGCACAACTCATGCAACTCGAGGAACTCCCCGAATGTTACCAGACCGACGAACCCTTTGAACCCAAGGAGATCGACGAAGTGATAGAGGGTCGGGGTCAACGGCGGAGGAACGTGGTGAACTACAATGATGGATTGAGCGATGAGCAGTGGGCGATGGCTGGCGAGGATGGCGAGGATCTTCAGGAGTTGGCAGATCGGGCGAGAGAGAAAAAGGAGCGGCGGGTGACTAACAAGCTGATAACAGACAGCGAGACGCCCGGCCGAAGCACGCCTGCCAGCGAAACGGACCGTGGTCGGAAATGGAAGGGCCAGACAAAGATGGCCGACTACGAGCCTCCTGCAGTTGCTGGGAAGCAGAAGCGCCCGATGAAATCCATGTCGTGACGCCCTCGGTGAACGAAGAGGAAGATAGGGACTCGGTACGTTTTCACTTGTACGACTTACCTGTTGGTACCAACTATTCTTCGTCACTAGAAACGCCGCTAGGCGAAGGTACCGGAGATTCCTCCCGCCATAAAAGAGGATGAAAAAGCCTTCAATGAGGTTTACAAGGCGGTTCTCGCCTGTGAGGATATAGAGGGTCGGAAGCGATGTGAACTATTCCGTGAACTTCCGGATAAGAGGGTACGTGTTTATTTTCCTTCTAATCAGACCAAGGAAAACAAACGCTCGATTGTGACAGGATTACCCCGATTATTACCAACTCATCACGCACCCCATCGCCCTTTCTGGCATTCGCAAAGGTATCATTGTTGGATATTACAAGAGAATCACGCAATTCAAGGACGACTGGAAACTCATGTTTGACAATGCGCGAACGTACAACCAAGAAGGGTCGTGGGTGTATGTCGACGCCGGGGAGATGGAAAAGGTCTTTGAGGCGATGCTCGCCAAGGTGAGTGCGGGCACCGATCTCCCAGGTGGGTGCTGCACCGCTCCCGTCGAGCCAACCCGCTGCGTCGACGTCTGGGTCATATGATTCTGCGTTGACACCGATGGATGACGAGGAGCATCGACAGCGGGGCAGGGCACGGAGCGCGGGGCGCAAGCAGGAAAAATATTGATGAGCGATGTCGATTCTTCTCCCCGTCTTCTCTTGCATTTTCACAGAAAGTGTTACGTTTGTACGTATCAGTACCTGTGGTGTACGCAGAAACCCGCCTTGCATTTTGTGAATCGAATATTCATGGACGAGCATGACTCGTAAGTTTGTGTACGTGATTCAAAAATGTAGTACTTCCATTTCCAGAAAACAGTGTGACGGGTCATAACTTGTCGTCCTCGTAGTTACGGTACGCCCATGCCATCGAGATTCGACGCGTGGCACGCTGAGCCGAAATCGAGGACCTGCCGGTGGGTATTCCTCAGTCGACTCGATGACATCCCGGCCAGCGTCACTTGCTTCTCAAAGCCCGCTTCACCTTCTTCTTCGCTTCACCTTCACCTTCACCTTCACCTTCACCAACTCTAACACCACCGCCGTTTCTGCCACTACCACCACCAAACTCGCACAAGCCCAAGCCGAGCTTCAACCCACACCGTCGCCAAGAAAACGCGCGCTTGACCCTCGTCGCACACGATGGACTTGGATGTTGTGCGCTCATCGACTGCGCCGCTGTCTGGGTCGAGATGGAGAAGAGGGGAGTGAGGGTTCTGTAGGCCTTTGGTTAGAGCAAGAATCGGAGTCGGAACGATAGTCGGAACGGTTCAAATATACCGTATTTATTTTACTCTGATCGCGGGGCACTTGCTGTGCGTATCTCGTCTCTCCTTTGCTGTCGACGCTGACGAGTTTCCGACATCGTCACAGATCGCCTCAAAATGCATCGTCTCGCTCGTGGAACTCATCACGTCCTTCGATCGACACCATCACCTCTCTCTCGTCTTCGTCTTCGTACCTGCATCCGTCGCAACAAATCGAAGGGGTGGCGTCTCCGGACATGATCGAGCGATATTTCGGGACCACGGTGAAGTATATTCATTCGAAGTAGACATCGGAGAATCCGGGGCGGTATGGTGGGGAAGGGGAATTAGGATGAATGTGGTGCGTATTGCATTGTGCGTTCGCATTGTCGATCGTGACTGATGGGTTGTCGGCAGTACCCACACCAGACGCGTACTGGAATGTTTGCAAAAATCGTTGCGGATCGCACCTTTCGCGACGGAGTAGATCGTCACGGTTCAGATATACTGCGACACGCTTGATCAATCTTTGTATTTATTTCATCGTGAGGGTGCGTGTCTCTTCTCTCCTTTGTTGTCGACACTGACGATTTTGCGAAACAGTCACAGGTCGCCCCAACGTTCATCGTCTTGCTCGTGGAAATCATCACGTCCTCGATCGACACTATCACCTCTCCGTCGTCTTCGGCGTCGTACCTGCCCCCGTCGCAACAAATCGAAGGGATGGCCTCTCTGGACATGATTAAGCGATATGTCCGGAACACGGTCGAGTATTCACTCGAAGAAGACATCGCAGAATCCGGGGTCGGCAGTACCCACACAAAGACAGCAAACGAGTGCTGGAATGTTTGCAACGTCGTTGCGGATCGCACATTCGGCGACGGAAGAAATCGTCACGGTTCAAATATACTGTGACACGTTCGATCAGTATCTAAGCGGACTGGCTTAGTCGCATCACTTTATTCGATGTTAGAGCTACGATACAGCAAGTGGACAAGTGGATCACTTCTACGCAGAAGGCGTAATCTTCGAAGGAAGCATGGCTCGCTGTGCATGGGCAATCGATGTCGATATCGGAAGCGACTCCGATTCCTCGACTCTTAGACACCTTCTCGCCGACCCCCAGGAGTACGTCGCCGTAAAGATGGAGGTGATTGAATGGAGCCCTGCAGCCAAGACAGCCATCGAGGGTAAGGTTGGGGGCAGGACAGTGCGCCCGGAGACAATGTAAGGTTTGTCACACTCGCATCCACCCAAATTTGCTCACGCCATTCGGTTGCAGGTACGGTCAAACTAACTGCTTCGTGAATCGTCAGACCGTCTTTGAAGCACGGCGTTTTCGCCATCAACGACAAAGATGCCTTCCTTGTGACTCACCGAGAAGGTATCGAAAAGGTTGGCGCAGACGCTATGCGATTGTCCTTGGCCGATGCTGGTGACGGTAGTATCGAGGACGCCAACTTTGATGAAAAGACGGCCAACGCAAATATCCTGCGTGTGCCCACGTTGCTGGGATGGTGCGAGGTACACATTTTGCTCTACATCTCCATCGGTCATCTACTGATGCAAATTGTCAGGATATGTTGAAAGACGAATCCAAGTTGAGGACGGGCAAAGACTACCACGATCGCGTCTTTGAGGAGGAAATCATCGATCACATCAATATCACCAAGTACCACTACGACACGTGCGTCCTTTTCTCACTCTGATCACATCTCTGCATCTCTGACTCATCACTCTAGTACCTCCTTCAAGGACGCCTTGAAGTACGGCTTCTACGAGTTCCAAAACATCAGGGATTGGTACCGCGAAGTCACGGCGGACGTCGGGATGCACGTTGACCTCGTCAAATACTGGGTCCGCACCTCCGCCTTGCTCATGACGCCCT
>JBBPOJ010001049.1:0-16954 GCA_038091395.1 Leccinum rimulosum | reverse complement strand
TGGTATCCATCCGGCCAAACATGGGACCAATCCATACCAATCCTACTACCAACGTAACGTCGCTTACAGATCCGGAATACCGTCCCGATTCTTGGATACCACTCGCAACAGCACGCGAAAGATTTGACCCGAACTTGGGAGGACCCGACGGATTCGATCAGTGGCTCATCAGCAAGATGACCATCAATCCAAGCGAAGCATACGTCACCCATAATAACAATATTAGGGTACGAACAAGTCGATGGTCAACTTTGGTATGGCGTGCTGACTCTGGTTAGATCTGGGACGTGTTTCGCTCTGCTGCGGGCTTGAATTGTGTTTGTCCTTCCCTGAAAATTTCCCCGAGAGATGAAAGTGTTGACGGGGATGTAAAAATGGTAGAGCATCGTCTATTATTTCCCTATATGGGCGGAGTATATCCGACACTTTCTTCAAGAAACCTTTGAGGATGGGGTATCTTACGTCGAAGCTCGGATCAATTTCAGTCCCAAGTAAGTGTATTTTTAAATAGATCTTCGTTTCACTGCATCTTTCCCCTTAGGTATATGATTGGTGCAGATGGGGGGAACGTTCCACACTCTGAGTGGCTGAGGACGTTCAAAACGGAGGTCGACAGATTCAAGGAAGAACACCCGGATTTCTTTGGCGCAAAGGCATGTATTTTTTGGGTTTGTTTCCACTAGTGCTTATGAAAATAATTAATTTAGATAATCTACACAGTCATTCGAGATTGTGACGGAGATACCCTACAGGATCATTTAGAGGATTGCATACAAATGAAGCGGATGTTTCCTGAAATAATTACCGGTGTGTATCCTCACCTATTTGCAAAGCAGATGCATTTTAAACGGCTGCGGCGTACCTAGGCTTTGACCTTGTCGGGGACGAGAATGTTCTCCACCCACTGCATTATTACTTGGACCAACTGCTAGCCTTTAGGCAGCGACAGAAGGAAATGAATGTTGATATTCCGTTCATTTTCCATGCCGGAGAGACTTGTGGAGATGGTACGCATGCTGACGAAAACCTTTATGATGCCATCCTGCTCGGGACGAGGCGTATAGGCCACGGGTACCGTTTAGCATACTGTTTCGTTCCGTCTTGATTGATTCACATGCCATAGGTTTTCTTTGGTGAAACATCCCAAGTTGATGGAGATATGCAGGGAGAAGGGAATAGCTTTGGAGGTTTGCCCCATTTCGTGAGTCTTGACGTTGCGAGAGACCTTGGCCTCACGAATGCGGTTAGGAATGAAATACTTGTAATGATCAGACACTTGTTTTGTGGTTTGTGGCTAAACGAACACAGCGTCTGACAGCCTCCATGCCCATGCATCCACTGCCCATACTCTTGAATCACGGTGTTCCAGTGGCGCTCAGCTCGGATGATCCTGCCCTATTTCAGAATATGGGTCTTTCTTTCGATTTTTATCAGGTCCTTGCTGCCAGTGAACTGACAGGCCTCCTGACGCTTGGCCATATTGCTCGCGACAGTATTACGGTATGTACTGTCCATTCCTTGGTCTTGAACGAGTAAGTGATCCGATTGCTCAGCACTCCATGCTCGAGGGGGCCGAGAAAGAACGTCTGCTGAGATTATGGGAAATGCGCTGGGAGGGATACATTAACTACGTACTCAGCCACAAGTGCTAGTTTTATTGTGGCATGTTTACATAGTGACCCTCTTTACTTCCCCCCCTTGTTTGAATTTTTTGGGTGAAAGGTGCAGGTATGTTCAGTTCGTCGTCCATCAGCGATTACCCTGCTCGAATCCATCATTTCCTTACCTCCTCCACCCCCTCACCCCCAGAAATCCTGTCCCTCCACAAACCATCATCTTCCGTATCTCAAGCCCTCATCCCCAACCTCCACATCCCATTCTTGTTCTTTGGCTAAATTCGTCATGGCAGAAGTTGACTTTAACCGCAAGCGTTCCCGTTCTGCTTCAGACTCGGACGAGAAAAAGCATCACAAGCGTGCAAATACAGGCCTTGCGCCATCCCCGGATGACTCTCGAGCTCAGAAGACCCAAGACTCCGCCCAATCGTCTCATCCGTCTATGACTCATGATGTGAATATGACAGAAGGCCCCGCATCAATCGCAGATACGACGGCGTCTACTCCCTCTCCCAAACCCTCGTCATCCGACAACAAGAGTGGTGACTCCCGCACCAGGTCGGACGAACCTAACAGGTTGCACGCAACTACCTCTGCCGTCCCTTCCTCTTCCTCTTCTCTTCCCCCTCCTTCTGCGATGATTCACATGCGCTGCTTGATCGTCACTCAAGATGCTTCTATCATCATCGGCAAGTCTGGTTCACACGTCAACGAGATTCGTGACAAAAGTGGTGCTCGCGTCATGGTTTCGGAGAGCATTCCCGGGAACCCAGAGAGAATTCTCAACGTCAGTGGGCCGCTTGACGCAGTGTCAAAGGCAGGCATCCATCTATTTTCGTCTTTCCGCCCTACTCACATATTCCTCACCAGGCCTTTGGTCTCATCGTGCGGAGAATCAACGATGAACCTTTTGATGTCCCTTCTGTTCCTGGAAGTCGCGCAGTCACGATCAAGTTCATGATTCCCAATTCCCGCATGGGGTCAGTGATAGGCAAGCAAGGATCCAAAATAAAGGAAATCCAAGACGCCAGTGGGGCTCGGTTGAACGCGAGTGAGGGCATGCTCCCCGGCTCGACGGAAGTAAGTGTTATGCATTTGAGAATTTTGGCGTCCGAGCCTTACATGCGACTTAATTACGTAGCGCGTCCTGAGCGTGGCAGGTGTTGCGGATGCGATCCATATCGCGACGTATTATATCGGCAACATACTCATCGAGGCCCAAGAGCGTGCACCATCGTCCGGTCATTCAAACTATCGTCCCTCAAGCTACTCTCGGCGCCCACCGTACACTGGCTCTTCCTACGTGCCCGGCTATACGTCGCACCAGCCATATGCTCCGTCACAGAACCCAACCCAACAACAGTTACAGACACAGCAAATTTACATTCCAAATGATCTTGTGGGATGCATCATCGGCAAGGGTGGCAGCAAAATCAACGAGATTAGACATATGAGTGGCAGCCAGATCAAAATTATGGAGCCTGGTGCTGGTTTGAACGGCGCTCCATCGTCCGGTTCGGAGGGCGAAAGGCTGGTAGTGATCACGGGACAGCCGACCAATATCCAAATGGCGGTTCAACTATTGTACCACGTACGTGCTTAATCCTAGGCCTGTATTCCGTCTTGACATACCTTTGAACAGCGATTGGAACAAGAGAAGCAAAAACAACTCCGGGCTTCAACTTCGTCATCCTCGTCCTGAGGATATTCATCTGGGATTTTTTTTTTTCCTTTCCGTCTCCATTAATCTTTTGCTATTGGAGAGTTGTCGACTTTTTTCCTCTTGTCGATTTTTTTTCAGGATGCGTATTGTAGCTTCACTTGCTCTGAGCTGATTCAATACGATTATATAATATTCATTGCTACCAAACTGAGCGGTCATCCACTTTTTGGCTGCCTTCAATGTCGTCCATACTCAAAGCCCAGAAAGCGAATGCTGCAAAATCGGAAACAAAACGTCGCTTCAAACGCAAAGCGGACGAGATGGAGGTCGATGATGAAGCACCAGTTGAACCGAAAAAAAGGAACAAGCAGCGCGTACTGCTGCTCTCCTCTCGTGGTGTCACCCAGCGGATGAGACATCTCATGAGTGATCTGGAGGTACTCTTGCCTCACACAAAAAAAGGTGCATTGTCGTGCTGAACCTTGTATTTCAACTGGGAATTCATGTCATGCTTGCTTGCAGAATCCAAGTTGGATTCGAAGTCTCAGCTACAACTCCTGCCAGAGTTGGCAGATCTCAATAACTGCAACAACGCTATATACTTCGAGGCAAGAAGGCACGAGGATCTTTATATGTGGGCAGCGAAAACCCCCAATGGACCGAGTGTAAAACTACACGTACAGAACTTGCACACGATGGACGAATTAAAGATGACGGGTAATTGTCTGAAGGGGAGTCGAGGTATCCTCAGTTTCGACAAGGCGTTTGACGAGAGCGAGTGGGGTAAGCTGACACGAGAAATTTTCACCCATGTATGAGAATTCCTTCTATTCGATGGTCGATCTAACCGCACGATTTCCAGATTTTCGGTGTTCCTCCTTTGGCCCGGAGAGCGAAGCCGTTCATCGACCACGTTCTGACGTTCTCAATACTCGATAACAAGATCTGGTTCCGGAATTTTCAGGTAAATTTTGCGCTGTCGTCTGCGGTACAGATTCAGATGGGCCTCGCTTGTCAGATCATGGAAAAGGATCCTCAGCAGCCCAATGGGCCCCCTAGCACGTCCTTGGTTGAGATTGGTCCTCGATTCGTACTGACACCGATTCGGATATTCGAGGGTGCTTTTGGGGGTGTCACTGTCTACTCTAATCCTGGTTCGTTGCCCCCCGTTGTCACGACGTCATCTTTGACGAGCACATCGTTTTGCAGAGTTTGTGACGCCAACGGCGGTGAGACGATTAGTCAAGCAGAGCAAAGGGGACAAATACGGCAAGCGAAAGGATGCCGAAGAGGATCATGCGCGGAGAAAGGCGCTTCGGCGGAAAGAAGAGGACGAGCTGGCAGTGTCAAAAGTATTCGGATGATGAGAGAGTAGACAGAGTAGTGAGTGATTTGATACACATTCCGAATCGGGAGGACAATGACAAGCGAGTTCTGCATTGTTCACCTGTTCCTTTGTCCTCCCGCAAAGGCAACTGACTGGCACACGGAACAATGCGAACTTTCCTTCATCATAAGGCCGCGGGAGTTTGTGAAACCGGGCCATCTCAGGTACCTTTGTTCTCCCCCTGTCCCTAGCCGAGTGGCCCCATCTCCAATCCTCTATATTACCCCGTCCTCCTCCATGACATCCCCAGCCCGATCCATCTCCCCGCTCCTTTTTTGCTCGTGTCCCACTCATGCCACTCGCGTTAGAAATCCATCCATCCTCAGACGGCCTGGACATATACGGTGATGCCGATTCGTCGTGAGTTGGCCTTGCTTTGTCTTCTGTAGTCGTGTGGCTCAGTATGCTCGACTAGATCGACGTTCTCCCTTTCAGGCCATGTGTCTGTCTCGCTCACTTCACCCTCCTCGCTATTCGTCCGAAGCAGAGCAACCACGCGTGTTCTCTTGCAGTCCTTGTCCATCACCTTTGAAGGCCAGTCCGAAGTGATATCTCCGTCAGTCGGATATGCTGCTGCCCGTCTTTGTTCGATTACGCGCGAATTACTGCCCGGTGGACCCGTGGACTTGTCGAACGAGGGCCACGAAGAATCCGATAAACCCTGCCTGTGGAACATCGTTTTTGATATCCCTGTGCCGGGCTCGCTGCCAACTACTTCCCTCTATGGTGATGCCAACTCAACGCCAGCAGCTGGGACCTCTTACGCTCTTTATGCCACTGCCACATTCGTCTATATCAGTCACGGTCATTCCCTCTTTTCTATCGCCAACATTTGTGCGCCTATCCGCTCGCGTGTGCGCACGGTCAACACGCGCGGATGCCCGATCACCCTCCGGCGTTTCGTTGAACCCCAAGTTGCATCCTCAAGCACATTCCCGATGGCTGTCTATATTGTGGACGCGTCTCGCGCTCCCGATCCAGAGAGTTCCTCCCGAGAGTCTATCCCGGACGACATTTTACGGAAGGTTCAGGTCGTCGCCAGTATACCCAGTGCTACGGCAATGGACGAGGATTCTCTTCCCTTTATCTTGCGTCTCCGTGGAAATCTGGATGATTCCGAAGGAAGCCAATTGAGGATAACTGAATTCTCGATCCGAGTTGAGCAGGTTGAAGTGTATAGGTTAGGCTGTTTTCAAGTTTCGTCAAATATAATCTAATACCCAATCAACTAGGAACAGCCCAGGTCCTGAGAACGGCGATCGATATCATATTCCCTCCCAAAGCCACCAACCTCCTCGCGTTCCATTACGAAATCCTCACCCCATTCATACCCTGTATAATTCCGGTTTTCTCAAGACACCCGAATCGAGTCACAAACGATCTTTCTCCATCCTTGCTCCCGTCGAATCGGGCAGATATATCATCTCTGGGGACGGCCGTATATTCACCAATGGACATAAATCATCTCCTGAAGATAACTGGCACATTCTGGAGACCAAAATCCCTCTTCTTACGAAGCCGTATTCGCGCGATTGGGCAGGCGACCGGATACGACGAGTTACCGAGCATAGTCCGCTTTTCAGTGTTGAGCACTACATGCACGTCGTGATCCACTGCGAGTATGATCGTGCGGGTTCAGGTGAACCGACACTCGAGCGCCTCAATTTTTCACTTCCCATGAGGCATGTCAACGTACCTGAAGTCCCAATGCCTTCGATAGCCGCCGTGGAGAACCAGCGTGAAGACATGCAGAAGACTTTACCTCGCAAGCAATCTCTCCCAGCCTATTCGCAACTCTTTCACTCAAATGGCGAGCGAAAGTTTGACTACTCGATTCCGCTGCCACCATATGAGCCCCCAGCGTCTGCGATGGCGTCGGATACCTCGTAATCGTGTTCACTCGTTCAAAAATATACGCTTCGCAAGCGCCCTTCTCCATCCGTCATTGTCTCACTCGTGAGACGTTTTCGTGTTAGTTACTTTGCCCTATTTAGTGTCGATTTGGTCCACGTCCGTACTGCGCCGACGTAGTTCTGTAATTTACTATACCTAATACTTCCTCAATGTTATGTATTAATGGATGCGTTGAATCGCTCAGGCTAGCAGTCTCGACTAGCTTTCGAAGCGCTGATCGATAATCCCTCCAGTACTTATCCATAGTACGTTCACGTACTCTGCTGCCAATTCTAAAACACTGTGGAGGTTCAGAATGATTCAAAAGTAAGACATTACACAAGTGGTAATTATCGTCTCACTCCCAGCCTTACGTCATCGCCACGCCTTTCCAGGATGTTTCTCGCAGACAGCAGTGGGCCTGCCACGAAACTTTTCAATGATAGCCGAACCCTTTCTCGACCTAGTAGAGCTGGCACAGGTGATCATCCCCATTCAGTCGCAATGACATGCACCGGCTGGATGCCGAGTGCGCCATCCGCGTGATGAGGTGAGTCTTTAAAACGGTCTTACTCCGGCAACATTTTGAGCTTCCAGCTCTGGGACGACCTGACCTGCCATAACTTCCAGTTTGGCAAGCACTGGTCTCACCTTGGATCTCGATGCCGTTGATACGCCATCCGTAGGAGGTACGAATACAGCATGGCGATACGCCAAGAACTCAACTCCTGATGCCCACGCAAACCTTTCGCCTTCCCAACTTTCTAGCTTTACTTCCCAAGAAGCCAGGAGGCGAAATAAGCCCCTACTTCAAGGACGCCGATGATGGATACCACTCATGGGTTCGTCGCAAGATCGGCTGGCTCTTTGCCATCGTACGTACTTGCAAAGTGTCTCTGTTGGGCCATCCTCCTTGACTATTGCTCTTAGGAAGTATACAACGCCGAAATGCCTTTACTAGCGTCTCTGGCGTTTCCCCTCGCCTCCTGCCAAGCGTTGAGAGGTATCCTTGATTATATGACAGTGTCATTCATGCTGGAGGAGCTAACGTGCGTGTCCCTTGTCGTTTACCATCTCGTGAGCATGTGTACTCAGGTATTCTATATATTAGTGATCGCTGTTCGAGCGAAAAAGCTGTGGCTCGCTCACAACTATGGATGAAGACGCTGGGACAACGCGACGAAGAAGAAAGCTCTCGGAACCCATTCATCAAAACAATGCGCAGGTAGGCTTACACTTTGAAGCTTTGGTCTAGTTGTTTATTCTCGACCTAGGGAGTTAGTCCCTAGTATCAGAGCAGCCGTCGACCCTTTTCACTGGCCCCAATTCATGGACTCGAACGAACACTTTTCCAGGAACACTATTCAGGAAGCCCGTGACCGAGAATCTCACCAAGACAAGAACGTGGTTCGCGATATCCAGACATACTTGGTCATGCGTCGGGAGACAATCGGCACTCGTCCGTGCTTTGTTCTTATGCGGTCCACTCGCCATCTCCACATCCCTGATGACATCTTGGTAAACCCGACGATAAGAGAGATGGAGAACGTCTCACTAGACATGGTCTCCATCGTCAATGTGAGGATCATCTTATACTCATCGCTATTGAAACTGGAATCCATACAGGATGTCTATTCCTTCAAGAAGGAATGGGGCGACAACGGAGCACTGAATAATCTTCTGACGGTCTTGCAGAAAGATCCAATGACCAATCACCTGGATCTACAGGAGAGACTCGATTACATCGAGAAACTGTTCAAGGCGGCCCTCGACCGTTTCCAGGCGTGCAGGGAAAAGCTGCCTTCGTTTGATCCAGATATGGACCAACAGATCGCTGCATATGCAGATGGACTGATCGACTGGATAGTGGGGAACATTCAATGGAGCAGCTTGAATCACCGTTACAACACGTTCTTGAACGACGCAGACAGGAAGAAAAACATCTTGAGAATGGAGTTTAAGAGCTTTCGCCAGACATTAATGCAATGGTTTTTGTTGATCTTGTTTGTCGCATCGATGATATCGTTTGGATTTCTTTACCTGTTGTAATGTATGACTCTGCCAGCCAGAGAGGTGCGCAAGTTAGTCCCTGTAGTAGTACGTCCTACCTCACTGTACTAGGATTTCGATACCAATTTCACCTTCATCGACTCGTCTGCTTCCCAAGTCTCTACAGGACCTTCGCAGCTGACCACCCAAACCTCCATACCGTCGAAACCCGATAGACTGACATCGCCGCATCGCAGCGAAATAGACTGCGTACCGGCCTGAGCGATCTGGCAAACGCTACAACTCTCTTCCAACTCCCGCGCTACCCTCTCACGATCAGCCCTGTCCTGATCCGCAACGTAACAGAGCGACATGTGCGGAAACCGCGGCGCGCTGGGTTCGAGGCCGTCGCGACGCAAGTTGGCCGATATCTGGTTCTGGAAATCGACGAGCTCTCGCGTGGGCTCGACATCGATGAACACGGAGCGAAAGTAGTGGTCGCTGACGGCGAGTGACTGGAAGTTGGCGCGGATCGGTTGAGGGTGGTGCTCTGGGACGGCAGCGAGGAGGGCATCTGGGATCCCCGGGTCTGAGAAGGGGACCGATACGAGGGTGATGTGGGGCAGGAAAGCGGGATAGGAATCCGGGGAGAGTCTGGGGTGGTCGGTCTCGCTCAGGCCCGGGGGCAGCAGTGGGCGCCTCGGGAGAGCAGACTTGATCGCATCCATCTCTGCCGCTCCAGGCACGAGCCAGAGAGAGATACCTGAACAGAATGTGTCTGAGGACGTCAATGTTTTCGCATACTTTCGATCCTGGACCTCACCCATACTTCGTATCGGCTGTCTCGAGAAATCGGAAAAAGAGCAAAGTCGCACGAGCTGAAGATTTCATCGAATCAACAACTAATTTACATCGGATCGTTCACAGTAACATCGACCACGCAGGTCCACGGTAAAAGTGTCCGCAGAGAAACATGCATCAGCAAAACCTCCCTACCTCCCAGATGACATGACACTCAGACGCATCCATTGGTCACTCGGATTCCCGGGGTCCCAAACTTACCCAACTGCTTCCAACCCCTGTACTCTCCATGTCCCCGTCATTACTCTCAACATCCGCGTCAGAGGCCATCTCATGTGCGTCGTCGACATGGGGATGCGACTCTGATATTACTTCTGGGGCTGCGGAGACTTGTTCAATAGATTTTTGTGTGATCAAGGAAGATGGCCCAGCGACCGGAACGGTCGCAGGCCGAGAAGCGGGAGACACAGTCGCGACAGCTTGATTATTAGTGGAGTCGGCGCGAGGGGGTGGAATAGGCACAAGGCGATTCCGAATGCCCACCAGGAAGTGAGGGAGGGCCAAAAGACTATCCAGGAGCATTGGAGGAAGATACGACGCGATTGCGTACGTGCCCGCTAATAACAAAACATGGCTTGAGCTGGCGGAATGGCGATCTAGCGTGCGACTGACCTCCTGCTCCAACGGAAAACCTATCACCTCGCATCCAATCCTTGACTTTTTCATACCAGAGACCAATTCCGATACCGAAGACAACTTTCTCCGAATATCTTCCTCTAGTTCCGCCACTGGCCACGCCGACAATGCTGTCGACAAAAGTAGACACGTCCACTGGAACACGGGAACCTCGGGTTTCTCTGAGAGTACTGAATGCCGCTCCGTAGGTGACCTGTTCCGAAGGAGTCCAATCGTCCATATTGACCCGAACATCGGCATCACCTGCCGATGAACCAACCGTGCCTATATCAACAGTTATGATACGGATCGCTCCCATCCCTTGCGCGACAGCGATTTCCCGGCGGAGGACATCGGCCGCGCGAAGAGTGGCGGCGGCGCTCATAGCGCTCACGCTGCCAAATGGCAGACCCACACGTGCGTCAGCAGCCGGTAAACATAGGATAATCGATTTGTGACCACGTGCACGTGAGGCGTCCGAACGAAGTAATGGCAACAATGCCTGGATTGTTTGAAGTGGTACAATATGGGTGGAAAGGAGATGGGGCAGATAGGTACTGCGCAAGGAGATCTGTTCGAACGGTGCGGGTGCGCAGTGAACAGAGGCAGTTTTCATGGTCAGCAACGATATCACAGAATGTACCAGCGGATGATAGGGAGTGGGCGCGTGTGGGTCGCCTGCAGCGGTAATTGGGAATCGTCGGGATAATGTAGATGCCAAAGATCGAAGGAAAATAGGGATTGTTCCAGGCTGTAATCGAATAGTCAACCGCTGTCTTCGACGTAGGCATAGGAGAGTAGAGCATACCTCGTTAGGGTCCATGATGAGGGCGCGGACGTAGCCATGACCCTTGCTTTCGATGTCACCGACAGCTTCCGGGGAGGAAACACTGGTAACGACAATGTAGCCTTGTTTCTCAAATTCCATGATTAAAGGGAGTCCCAAAGGATGATCACCACCCAAAATAACTTGACGAAGAATCAAGCCGTCGTCAAAAGCGACAAGCAAGAGAACCCACCAATGGCCCGGCGTTTCTCGGATTGAGGAGAAGTTATCTTGGCTCGTTTCCCTTTGAAAGATTTCATGCGAGCGACACTATACCCGACGAGCAAGCCCGCTCCGAGAGCTGAAATGACCACACCAGATGTTATCCACGGATGCTGGACAATACAATCTCCAGCATTGTCGATCAGAGACTTGGGTGGAGGTGGTGGGGGCGGGGGCGGGGGCACCTCGAATGCACCCAGTCCGGGGATGTGGATGTTCGGGAGGGAAGGTAAACCAGGCGGACCGAAGCGAGAAATGTCAAGCCATAGGCGGTTTACGGTCTCCTGGATGTTTGGAAGATCAGGGGAGGCAGTTGCCAGAGCGTCCCTGACTACGTGTTCGACATAACCAAAGTATTGTTCCAGGTCATCGATTGTAGGAACCATCGTTACGTGGCTGTATGCGCTGAGGCGAATGGCGTAGTAGTAGGTGCTGCTGCAGAGCACAGCATTGGCTACGGCAACCAAAAAAATACACGCAAAAAGATTTCGACGCCAGCAGGATTCGAACCTGCGCCCTCAAAGAGGAACAGATTTCTAATCTGTCGCCGTAACCACTTGGCTATAGCGCCTTGGAAGGCTGGCTGATAAGTTCAACTAGCACACTCATAGGCTTGTCGGGGTCGAACTTCTAGTAGGTATCATGTTATTTTGTGTCGACAAAATGCTAATACGGATGACACCAAAGGACAATAATATAAGAAAGCAATCATGTCAACAGCGTCTACCTCTAGTTACCGCCCATGTCCTTGGCTAATTGCTCAGCCTTGGCCTTGACATCCTCGATCGTGCCAGCCATGTAAAAGGCAGACTCGGGTAGATGGTCATGGAGGCCAGCAAGGATTTCCTTGAACGACCTGACAGTGTCCTTCAATGAAACAAGTTTGCCCTCATAACCAGTGAAGACCTGGGCGACTTGGAACGGTTGTGACATGAATCGCTGGATTTTGCGGGCGCGTTCGACCTGAATTCGCATCGTCAACATGGAACATCGCAATAAACGTAGCGGATCACACATACTGTCAGTTTGTCCTCTTCTGACAACTCGTCCATGCCCAAAATAGCAATGATATCTTGCAAGGACTTGTAGTCTTGAAGGATCTTTTGGACGGCAGTAGCGACCTCATAGTGCTCCTGACCAACAATACGGGGATCCAGCATGCGGGACTTGGAGTCCAAGGGGTCCACAGCAGGGTAAATGCCAAGCTCGGCAATGCCACGAGACAGCACAGTTGTAGCATCCAAGTGAGCGAAAGTAGTTGCCGGTGCAGGATCAGTCAAGTCGTCTGCAGGGACATAGACGGCTTGCACGGAAGTGATCGAACCCTTCTTGGTAGTTGTAATACGTTCTTGCCTAGATCACCATCAATTACGAACGCAGCCGACGAAAAGAGACACATACATGCCACCCATATCAGTTGAAAGAGTTGGCTGGTAACCGACAGCGGAAGGGATACGACCAAGCAAGGCGGACACCTCAGAACCCGCCTGGGTGAAACGGAAAATGTTGTCGATGAACAGGAGCACGTCTTGACCCTCTTCGTCACGGAAGTATTCGGCAATGGTCAGACCAGTCAAGGCGACACGAGCACGGGCACCCGGGGGTTCGTTCATCTGACCGAAAACCAACGCGACCTTGGAGTCGCCCTCCAGGTTGATGACACCAGTTTCAATCATTTCGTGGTAGAGATCGTTACCCTCACGAGTCCGTTCGCCGACACCTGGTAGACTAACATTTGAGTACGATATCCAAAAAGTGGGGATAGAACGGTAAACTGACCGCAGAAGATGGAGAAACCACCATGGGCTTTAGCCACGTTGTTGATCAATTCCTGAATCAACACGGTTTTCCCGACACCAGCACCACCGAAAAGACCAATTTTTCCACCACGTGCGTAGGGAGCCAAAAGATCGACAACCTTGATGCCGGTTTCGAGGACCTCGGCAGTGGTTGATTGATCGACGAACGGAGGGGGGTCAGCGTGAATGGGACAGAGCTTGACACCTTTGATGGGACCACGTTCGTCAATGGGCTCGCCAATGACGTTCATGATTCGGCCGAGAGTTGCAGTGCCCACAGGAATTTGAATGGGGGCACCGGTGTCAACGACCTTTTGTCCACGAACAAGACCCTCCGTACCGTCCATAGCAATAGTACGGACAGAGTTCTCGCCGAGATGCGAAGCCACCTCGAGAACAAGACGACCGCCATGGAAATCCTGAACCTCGAGAGCATTCAGGATGGGAGGGAGAGTGTCCGTCTCAAACTGAACGTCGACGACGGCACCAATGACCGTTTTCACGGTACCAATGGCTGCCTTTGCTTCCGAAGCATACTGGCGCACTACATTCCGAACGGGAGGGTTCGGACAGAGGAAAAACGACAACTCGTGAACAACGTAAGAGTAGGAAATATAGAAAAACCAACCAGGTTGAGAACCAGCAAGGCGTGCAGGACGTGCCGAGGCATTTTGCTTGGAAGGAGAAGGAAGAGATGAGCGGGTCAACAGCGGTGCAGCTGTTTGCAAGAACCGGTTAGAGTTCTTTGCGCTGTTGAGGGCTCTCCTGGAGACTCGGGTGACACCGCGAGATGTAAGCATTGTGGTGAACGACGAAGACGAGTGTGGGTGAATTAAAAGTAGAAGAAATACTCGTCCCGACGCGCCAACGAGAATTAAAACTCAGTTCTAAATTCCGACTCACCCGAATTCTGCCGCGTCGGTTACGTAAAATAGACGTGCCACAGACGCGTGCGTGGGAAAATCACGAACGCGTCCGCGTCTCTCTCATGACGTTCCTCTCGACTGGTCTGCTCGACCCGTCTTTCGTTGCAAACGGTCTCTTGAGTGCGCAGGATACTCAATCCACCCTTGACCAAGATGACGCGTTCCCTTCAATATCGGATATTCTGGGTCTTAAACACCAGAATACTATATCGTCTTATTCCCGTGCACCTCTTCTCGCGACTACGCTCGACGGAAAGTCTATCTCTATATCGCGCAAACCCCGGACAGTAACCACGAAAAAGGTACAAAATCTCACCACGTGCATAAGCATTACTAACTTATAACACTAGTCATCGTCGAGATCACAGATGGCGAACCTGCTCGACGTGCCTATCCATAGGCTGATGGATGAGCTTTCGCTGTCTGCATCTTCAGACACTACCGTCCCGTATGCGTCTGTTTCCGTATATCAATCAATATTCTCACACAACTCACAAGGATTTCAAAACCGGAGGCGTCTCACCGTGCTCCCGACGACAGGTTATGGGTCGAGCAGTATCGCCCTCAACGCTTTACAGAACTCATGGGTAACGAAAGGGTTGCCAGAGAAGTGATGGCTTGGGTAAAACAGTGGGACTGGTGCGTTTTCGGAAAAAGGAGAAGCAAGAAGCGGCCAAGAGAAGAGGAAGAGGACTGCGATTATGAGGACGAATATCATCGGCCGAGGGAAAAGGTGAGATCCCATAACCTCACATCCCCGCCGGTAAACCCACCCCGTCGTTAGCTTCTCTTGATATCCGGTCCTCCTGGTCTTGGGAAAACCTCGTTAGCACACGTCATTGCTGCACAAGCAGGCTACGAAGTTGCGGAAATCAACGCAAGGTAATTCTGCGTTATATTGTTATCTTCATTCTGCCAAACGCACAACAGTGACACGCGGTCGGCACAGTCAATTGATGACCGGGTCCGACCCATCCTTGAATCAGGTTCTGCCATTGGTAGCACCAAACCTGTTTTACTCATCATAGATGAGATTGACGGCGCGACTGGTGGTGGCGGTGACAACGTATGTATCATCAACTATTCACGAGCACTCAGGTAATTTTCTGTTCACAGTCAAGCAGTTTCATCCAGAAACTAGTTTCACTGACCCTAGACAATCCGAAGAAAAAACGTCCGCGAGTTTTCTCACCTAGTTCAGGCATTGATTTGATCCGACTCTCAACAGGAAAGGCTGGAGCCCAGAAAGAAAAGCGGCCTTTGTTGCGGCCCATCATCTGCATCTGTAACGACCAGAACGCACACTCGCTTGCTAAACTTCGTCCATATGCAAGGCAAATTCGATATACACGGCCGGCTGATATCCACATAGTCAAGCGACTTCGAGAAATCTGCGAGCTCGAAGGCCTGGATACAGATACGAGGGCACTCAGCACTCTCGTCAGTGTTGCCAAAGGCGATCTGAGGGGTTGTCTGAACACCCTACAGGTTCGTTCTCCTGTTCCATGTATCAATTGTGTCATTGATCAGTATGGAGCAGTTTATAAAATTGCGCAACGAAGCCGTTACGGAGGAATTAATCCGTCGCGCTACATCTGGTATGAAGGAGTCAGATATCACCGCAACGGCTATCCTGAATGAGATATTTGCTCCCTTGTCGCGTAAGCGAATCCGGGAGCTGGCGATGAGTGAGAATGAGGAGGCGCGATATGTAAATCGCCTCAGTCGAGCTATAGAAACACTCAACAACTTCCCAAACATTGCTAATGGTGTGTCTTCTTTGAAACAATCTTTTTCATCATTCAAACATTTCTAGGATGCTTCGCACATTATACGAGCTGCCATCGACATGAGGATAACGTGTCCCGATATGAAAAAGTAACCGAATGGTTAGGAACATTCGACTTGTTTTCCTCGGCTATGTATGCCGACGGCGACTTTGGCCTGCAAGCATACCTTTCGTATTTTCTTGTTTCATTCCATCCACTGTGCCGGGAGCGCGCGGGGACTCGAGTCGAAAGGGACTCTACGGATTGGGATGCAAGTGCCTTCATTTATTGTGCCCTGCGACAGCTGACATCCGTTCCGTGTAGAACATGTTGATCACACGTAGCAATGAGGACACTCTAAAATCACTTTGTGATGGGATTTGTTCTTCTGGGAAGAACACAGGCTCAAACCGTCATCTAATCATGGGTCAGGTCCTCCACCTAGAGTTCGCTCCATATATCAATCGGATAATATCACCTCAGTTACGACCCGTACGTGCATTTTAATCCTTGTCTACAATGTAAATAGAGACTAAACCTGTCTTATTACAGGTGAACAGCCAAATTATCAAACCTGGAGAACGCGCTGTGCTTACCCGCCTGGTTGAGATCATGATTTCTGTTGGCCTCCGATTTGTTCAAGAGAGAACAGAGGATGGTCAGATGGTTTACAGGCTTGACCCGTGTGTATTACTACAATACAACTATGGGTTGCTACTCACGAAGACACAGGCCGATAGATGTTTTTGTTACCTACGACGGGAAGCGCGCAGCTGATATTGCCATCTCGCGGTATGCTGTTCGTCACCTTATCGCTGGAGAGGTTCGTGCTTTCTCATCGTCTTGTAACTACCCCAACTAACCTAGTCAAAGATCGATGCCGTCCTGGCCGCACGCCAGGCGGTCGCAGCTGGGAAAGTTTACGTTGGTTCAAGAAATCTAACCTTCAAGGGGTTAGTCCTGGTTATCTTTGTAGTATCCTCTATTCACCATCATCGTAGGGCTTCCACGTCGGATGACGTTGAAGATGGTCCAGATAACGCGACAGAGGGTCCCTTGGAGAAAACACAACCATCCAGCTCTGGCCCTGGCCCTGTCAACAAACGGGCTCGTACAGAAATACATGTAGACATTGCAGATAAGGTACGGCCCCATCGTCAACTTGAAAGGCATCTGTTAAACTTGAACCGTTCATACGCAGCCGCCGGTTGACTTCTTTGGAAGATTAATCACAGTACCCAAGACTGCGTCGTCGTCGTCATCGTCCAAGACGAAGCACCGGACAACGGCGCTATCTTTCCAGACGGCGTATCGATTTCTCGAGGGTAACTCGGCCGCTGTTCGGAAAGCAGTGAAAGTGGCCTCCTTTGTGTAATTTTACGTGTTTA
>JBBPOJ010001048.1:0-16976 GCA_038091395.1 Leccinum rimulosum | reverse complement strand
AGGACGAGTTTCCAGATGAAAATGAAGTGTCGTTTTCCAAGAACTACGTCTCATTGGAGATCAGTGGCCCAGAACTCACGGATCTCTCTTTCGTGGATCTTCCGGGTCTCATTGCCAGTGTCGGGAGAGGAAGCGATGACCGGGACATAGAGCTTGTCAAGTCATTGGTCACCTCGTATATAGAGAAGCCAAGTTGCGTCATACTGCTCACCGTGGCTTGTGAGAGTACGTGTTCAAGCATTTTCTCGCGTTTCAGACTCTGTCTAATATCATTGTTTACCAAGCCGACTTTGAAAATCAAGGTGCACACCAGATAGCGAAGCAATACGACCCGCTTGGGAAGGAACTGTCGGTGAGTCCACAATGGTCAAGCCTTTCTCCCATCTAACACTGAAGTGCTGATCCATGCTCCTAACCTGTTAGGGGTCCTCACTAAGCCCGATCGCATTCCCCCGGGTGATGAAGATGGATGGCTCAGGATCCTTCGCAACGAGACAGAACCATTGGTTAATCATTGGTACTGCGTCAAACAGCCTTCTTCACAGGACGTCTCCAAGGGAATCACCTGGGAGGAGGCACGTCGACGTGAAAATGAGTGGTTTAGCTCGGTGCAACCATGGTGTTCTCTCGAATCACAGCATCAAGTGTACCTGAGAACAAGCTACCTGACGGAGAAGCTGGGGCATATCTTGTCAGAGCTAATTTCGAAGAGGTCGGTCGATTATATCATTATAAATTGCGGACGAACCTTTGAAAACTCGCCTAGGCTACCTAAGATTCTGGAGGAGCTGATGAACGCCATTCATGAGACAAGTAAGAGGCTTCATGCTCTTCCGGAGGCTCCGTCTTCAGATCCCGTCGGTGAAGTACTCCATCTCCTTGGAAAGTTTACCCGAGACCTGGAACACCGTGTGGAGGGTACCTCTGGTGAAGATGGGTTGCTGCAATGTATTCGCCCTCACCAGGAAGCTTTCAAGATTGCCATTCGGAGAACTGCTCCGTACTTTGTGCCGTGGACGAAGAAGGCGAATAAGGAACTGCCAGAGGCAGTACGAAGATGGTGATGAAGATTCATGGGAGGGCGAATATCACAAAGAGGGTAGCGAGGTCTATATCGACCAAGTCCTGAAGCAAGCGCAAAGGTACTCACTCTTATTTTGCTTTATTTCGTATTTCGATGCAACTTTACATCAGTGCACGTACGCGAGAGCTCCCAGACAATTATCCTTTTGTGGTTCAGTGGAACTACATCAAAGGATTTACGCAAAAGTGGAGCCCACCCGCAATGATCCTCTTTGACGAAGTTTACGAGATCTTGAGGGCTGATCTTGCGAAACTTGTGGAAGCGCACTTTGCGCATATGGGCAATGGCAACGGAAAGCAAGCAATCCTGTGGGTCTCGAGTTCTTTGTTCGTACCCTCGAGGCTTACCATGACACAGGATGATTCTTCACGACCATCTCGACGAGGCTGCCAAAAGGACTAAAGATAGGATCCAGTGGCTGCTCGACCTTGAGCGGAGCCCAACCACTCAAAACACGCATTATTACGCCGACTACAAAGACAAATTCATCAGCTACTATAGAGCTGCCCGGGGAGAGCGCGATTTGGTGGCCAAGCTTCAGTTGGGACGATGGAGCCAACAATCCGTCGATCATGCGGACTATGAAGCCTCTGTCAACAAGGTCCTTGGTGGCCTTAATGAAATAGGAATATCGGCCCAGGTAACTGACCTCCCCAAGCTACTTCCCCCTGATCCATGGGAGGCGGCCCTGAATATTATGGCGAGCGTACGGGCTTACTTCCAAGGTAGAGTTACAACCAGATTTTCGCCGTGAGATGACAAGCTGACTCCTGGGAATTCCCAGTCGCATACAAGCGTTTCGCAGATATGGTTCCAATGGCCGTCGACCACGAACTTGTACTGGGCATACAGAAGGGGGTCGAGAAGGCGCTCCGGGAGGGACTCCAAATTACTGGATCGGACGGATACGAGCGGTGCAAGAGCATGTTGGAGGAACCCATCAGCGTCGTGTCAGCCCGTCAAGAGATTCAGGGAAAGTTGAACAGACTCCAGGCTGCCCGTGTAGAGCTAAGGCAGTTAATATAAAAAAGGCCTAAACGACTTTGGTTCGTTGCGATACGGGATTGCCGTTCATACTCAGGCTATCAAATCTGTTTTCATCTACCCTTTCATCGGCGAATCAGTAGTACAAATGTTTCCTATACTGGCATATACAATGTCTCGTGAATATAGTCATGGTATCCCCACTGCCTGGGCCGCGCTCTCAGCACTTGGTTAATCTCGTGCAAATCGGTGTCAAGTTCATGTGTTCTCAGACTCGCTCTCGCACGACAAAAAATCAATTCATGCCCACTGTGCCGAACTGGTAATGGGTGTTATAAACATCATTAAGAAAAAATGTCCTCTTTGCTATATGTCCCCCCATCAAATAACAGATACAGTCAATGCGCTGACGCTGTACGCTGGCGCAGTGTAGTTGAGCGCTTGCGCGACAGAGATCGAAGAGAAAGTCGGGAACACGGCGGCGTCCGGGTTCTCGGGCGAGTTGCTCGCGGCAGGTGCCGCAGTGATCAAAGTAAGGTTCCCCTTGGAGGCAACCTTGAAAGGCAACTCGAACATCATGGGAGCAGGCGATCCGCCGGTATTGACGACCTATTAGAGCAGTAAGGATCATCCTCCTGTGGGTGTTCCAGGCTGGGGTGTGCATTACTTGCCTTGATGTAGACAACACCGAGTTTGGTGTTGCGCGTAACACTCCAGTACAGAGTCCCGTTGACGGTGGGAAGGGTGCTGGGCAAGTATTCAGACCCGCGGTGGATGCTGAAGAGCTGTGCATCGCAACGTCGATGTACGATAGCAGACATGTTGAGGTAAAATAAAAGGTTGTAACATACCTGCTGGACGTAATAGCTACTAGAAGGGTAAACTTTGGCAGCACTGGTATTTTACATTCCCTGTCAGCGAGGATAGGACATTGAATAAGTCAAGATACTCACTCAAAAAGGACCAGTTGATTGCTCTACAGCGTTCCGTGTCAGTAGTGTAATGGAGACGGCAGCGGTACAACTCACTGGTGGGTTATTAGAGGCAATGTTCACCAACAAAGCGCTAAATGCGGTAGCGAACACAATGTCGCCGTTCCTTTCGAATCCGGTCATGTAGGCTGCCTCTCCCAGGGAGCCTGGATATACGAGGTGCACTGTTGAAAACGCTGCATACCTCTGAGATGCAGGCTTACCTTGAAAAGTGGGATATTTTGACCCTTCCGCCAGAAAAGCGGAATACTCGCCCTGCGGTGAGGTCAATACAGGCCACCACATCCTCAGAGAACTTCACCTGGAAGTAGGATGTGCCATCTCGCTGGGTTTAAAGATAGGGAATGAGCACGGAAGAAAACGGGCAGTTCTATAAACCTACCTGATATGAGTCGAATATGAATGCATTCTCAACGAACCACTCTACAAAGTATTAGCATACTCAACTACGCAAGAAAAGAATACGTGACCAACCTGCAGTCTCATAGTTGTGGATGTCATACTGTTTAGGAACAGGATCCAAAATAGGATCGAATGGCAAGGTGGTTGCAATGAATTCTGAAGAAAACCCAGGTAAGCGGCAGTATGAACGAACCCAAGGCATACACACGAAGTTGAGGGAACACTGTGGTGAGGTTTCTCATAAAGTCCCTCCAGCGGTAGTGGTAGTATCTGGACAGTTCTTACACAACGACAAGATGATGATGACACACGCCACTTACGATTCATTGGCGTTCGGATACAAGAAATCCTCGTTACCAATCTCAACGTATTTTAGAGTGAATGGCTCAGGGTGACCAAGAGAGGCACGGAGAGCAGCTTTAGATATGTATGAGGCCATTCAAATTTCAAACGTGATATCCCCGACATACCAAATTCATTAGTCGTTGGATCACCGATGACGAAGTTGATCTGATCCATGGCAGCTTGAATGTACGGGGCCAATTTGTCCTCAGGAACACTCCCCTCCAAGAAAGAATAACCTGAAACGTTCAAATCGGTCGGTTCAACTTTGAAAGGGAGACAGACCTGACCAAACCGCCATAATCGGCTCCATCCTCAGATCCTCACAAAAGTACATATACTCCAGAAGGCCGAGACCGCTGTTCAACTTAATTAGCATGCCGACGGAGAAAGACAGGGCATATATTGCTCACTCGGTGTTGATATAACCCCAGTCTCCAACACGACCTGTTTCTGTTGTGAGAGTAGACACATACCAGCGAAAGTAGAATACGAACCAGGTCTATGGATAAGCGGACCAACCGTATTATTCCACACCCACCTACTCGACCAGTTTAGGCCCTGACATTTTTCCGCTGAGTATACCAATAGTGATTCCGTTGTGGTTGATCTACCTCCTGTACCACTGATCAGCATAGAAGTTCTAAGAGAATACACGTGTTCCGTACTAGATTATTGCCACCGGGAAGGCGGAAGAACGAGGGCTTCATTTCATGCAAAGTCTGCGAAGTGCGGGCCATCGATATCATCATTTGTACGTGAGGTCATCGTATCGAAACACATTAGGACCGTCACGTACAGTTGCAAGGTCAATCCGCATGCCGTTTTCACGCTTCTTAAAGGTCGGCGGAAACAATGAAAACATGGCAAAGTTGATGGTCTGTCCAGCTGCATGGGCTCCATCGAAACTGACTGTGAAATTGTTCGCCGTGGATTTAGGGGATGTCGACGGTATCAAGTGAAGGATGATTTGGTGCCAAGTCGTCTGGGAACCATTGATTGGGACAGAGGCAGAGGCAAATGTTTGACCTGTAGAACTCTGCAATGCAACAGTAGCACTGCCATCAAACGAGGAAGCCAGGGGGAATTTATAATAGAAGGAAACATTGTATGTCCACTCGGAATTCACTTTGATTCCTGAGCGGCTGTTCATTGAAATGAATTGGAAAGAGTGAGTATGACAAACCATGGTAGCCGCTGTTCCCAAAACCAACCTGTCCGGAAGAATCTGCAGGAATGGTCAACTGAAGAGAATTTGGGAGGGCGCTCGACACGGGGTACGGATCAGCTATTACGCCAACCATTGCACCATTGAGAGCATTCCACGCGTATAGTGCACCAGTTGTGTCTGGATATGACAAGTCATGTGTCATATTGATCTGAGTATTCCCATCAGATTGTTGAACTCACTTGGTGTGACTTGCTGGAATGCTCGATTCTGCAGTACTGAAGAAGGGTAGTGAGAATAGTCACAGTCCACTTTGTTGGTGTGACAACAAACATTCAGCATAGAGTCCGCCATCGCCGCTCTTTGCAGTGATCGTCAATTGATGCTAGCTGTCTATACTATCTTTCACTCTTACATTCTGTCAAAATGTTTCTTAATCGCTACACAGGGACAGAAAAGTTTCCACTCACGTCAATGTCCTGCGTGTTACGGAAGCATATTTGTTAGAATGAAAGCACTTCTCAGGAGCGACAGCCATGCCTCGAACATCTGACCATCTAACGAAGTGGTAAGTTGTTCTTCATGAAAGGACAAATGAAAGGGCCCACAGAGAAGAGGTGGGATGGAATGACTCTTAGTTTTGTTTACTGTGACCACCACGGTTGCTGACGCGCAGGCAACAAGCACAGAAAAGGTTAATACAGATAGGGCAGAAATCATTTTGCGGGCTGGGCAGGCTGACTTGGGTCACGCCAAACGTTCAATCAATTCTTATATGCTTGGTCCACTGAGGCAATGGATCATTGATCGAGTGCATGCCAGCGGTTATTTTTTCTTCTGATATTCCTAAAGGACGGTGCATACGGACCGCCGGTATCCAAGGAAGGTGATCATGAAAATTTATCAGTGATTTTATATGAAACCATCAAACTCAAACTCACCAAAACTAACGAACGGTCAAGGCTGTTACTCAGGCTATCCATCGCTCGTCACTTGAGAATATAGAACGCGAGACGCCGGCACAAAATCAGGCCACGAGCAATGGTGAACTGCCAAGGCAAGGATAGTCGCAGAGTCTCAGTTAGTAGAAAGACGCTGATAAAACGGTGTCATCAACATCCGATGCAGAGTACTAGGCTACAAGTTGTTCATCATGATCAAACCGTTGGCGGTGTACTAAAGCGCGACAAAGCGTGACAAACAAAATTAAACACTAGAAGCCCGGGCCACCGCCGGCCCGAGATCTGAATCAACGCTAACTTGAGTATGTGCCTTCTGTTAGAGCGGGCTGAAAACGAACATTCTTACAGTCTAGGGGAAATTGTCGCAATGCGAGCGTTGAAACTGCAGCGGGTAAGTGTGTGAGCGTGTGAACTCGTCTGACTCCGAGGACCAGCAGCACAAGCACATGTCAAGCACACAGATCATCGGTAATAGATGGCGTAAATTACGGAAAAGAAAAGTGAACATGTGCATCGTCTTTACTGTATCATAAGATAGAGTAGGTTTTCTTCGTGGTGCACAGAAATCAAATGACTTCATGATACTAAGCAATGTTTTATCACATACTCCCCTAGGCTGCGTCGCGCAAGGTATACCATGCATCATGATCTGGTGAAATCTCCCCCGTAGTAGCAAGTTCGCCGCCTTCTTCTGTCTCCGCTGCAGTGTAGCATACATAAGTCGCGGGTTAACTTCTCAGGAAACACTTCTTACACTCTGTGTAAACGAGAGAGTACTTGCAATCCCCGCCATCTGGAGCATTGCATTCGGTGGCTAATTCCATCCAATTGTTCAAGGTCATGAGCTCTAGCCCATACCAATCATGCTAAACCGATGTGACTTACGTGTAGAGGGTTCATCTGGGATAAATGACGTATCGTCCCCAGGCGCATCCACGCGCTCGAGAAGATCACCGCATGGTGTGTGGGTCTCCTCCCTTTTTGCTACAATGCAATCCACAAATAGGTCATAACTTCGTTCCTAGCAATGAGAAAGTCCCTCACAACCAGAGAAATCAGCTGCCGAATACCAACAATCACTGTCCTCTCTCGCTACAATTTGTCTTCGTCTCAAGAAGAAATAATAATCTCGGCCGACGGACCAAATTTGACTATAGCAGCACGATCTCTGTTGACACTGATGGCTGTATGTCGGCTTAAGCACCACCAGAATGATTGACCGTGCGTTCGACTCACCTGCACCTTGTACCACGAACGTCCAAGCGAAGAGGACGACCGAAGTCGCAGAGAAGAAGGCTGCAAAGGTAGAGCTCAACGAGAACCGCATAGTTTCAGGATTCGACAGCACGACACTTGGCTAAACCTGAAGTTGGAAGCCTCAGAGCCTTGCTTTCTGGCGTTTAAATAGACATGTCACAACGTCCCCACACAGGTTCCGTGACATGCTGAAGATGTTTGAAACCATCCCCAGACCCACCTGGTATATGGGCAGAGGGCTGGCGCACGTAGCATCTTGAAGTGAGGCATACAGCATTCCGATCTAGTGCTAGGCGACCATACAAGACGGGTATAACCCGTTACGTTACAGTGCAACTCGAAGCTGCGCTGTTTGTACTTCTTGGCGAATCACAGTCTGCGTGGTTCATGTCTCAGAAGGGAAATTGATTGATCAACTTTCAACATTTAGAAAATAACAGGAGATTAGCGTAACAGAAGTAGTAGCCTGAGTTGAGAGAGACCAAGACAAACGTCGTTCAAAATGCACCTGCAATTTGCCTGCAATGTGCAAACACGCACGCAACGTCACTGTGCTTGGTTTCGCAGGGACCCTACGGTGTTTTGTTTTGGAGATCGATGACTCGAAGTCCGAGGCGCAGCGGACTAGCTACCGTGAGAGAATTTGCTTGTGACTTTCGCACAGGCACTTTGAAAAAGCAGGTCGCCGGACAACAAACCTTTTCGAATGTCGCCTCGGATCACTAATGATCGCACGGGTCGAGACAAGCAAGATGGAGTCGTTTCGTGGGACTGAAAGAATATTCAATTGTTTACCCAGGTAGCATTGCAGACTCTTTCAAGATTGCACCGAATAGGTATAGGGGTACACCAGCACACATGGCAACACGACTTGCCCCTCTCAAAGCACGTATGCCTGCTTTCAGAATGCAATATTCTGTCCTCCAGGCGCACATCAACCAACACAGCCAAGGCTCTTGGATAACTCGGATATACAACAAAAATATGCGAGCGCCACTTTATACGAGGGGTCCCTGCTCGCTTTGAATCACCCAGAATCCTAAGACAACGATTTTAGGAATCGAGTTTACGCTCATCAACACGAGGACATACCTTGTCTTTGCGGCCATCGCGTCAGTCGGAACTCCACGATGCAGGGGCCGGACACGCAGACCACGGCAATCTCCAGGGTCTGTATGGATCCCGCATCGCACCTGAAGAAAGGTGACCGGACAAGACTCGCTCCATCGAGAGTGATATTGCCGATGAATTCTTTCCGTGGGGGCAACAACGCCGGTAGTACAGATGAGGCGAGTGCTACTGCCTTGCTTCCCGAGTCTTCCAAACGCCACAAAGCGAGATGAGCGCCTTCATCGATATACCTATATGTCCGCGCCGTGTGTTCGTGCTCGTGCCCTTTTCCAGGTGAATGAGAGAACTCCAGCTTGACGGCACAGTGCTCGAGACCGTAATCGCGAACGCGGTGTTGTATGAAGATCGCGCGCTGTATGGCATGTGCAAAAATGCTGGGTGAACTGCCCTTTAGCACGAGGGGGATGCATACCTCCGAGTCCAACCGCACGATCGAACCATTATTCACCAAGTGACGAACACCGTTACCTTCCGTCACCCCAACAAAGTCGGGGTAGTGGGTGGATGACAACGGCCATGATGGGGAAGACTCGTTCCGCACCAACTTTTCCAATCCGTTGTATGGACTACCAACGGAGACCTCTAGGTAGGTGGCATGCAAATCATGCGAAAAGACGAGAAGGTTCCGAATGGTGATTGCGATGGATAGAATGGCAAAAGTGGTCAACCAAAACGAGCCGTCAAAGAAAAAGGTGGGGGTGAATGACGTTGAAATGGGAGATTTTTTCCTTTCCAGAGAGGTCAGTAATGTCTCCTCGTCTGGATCGTTGACGTGACGGTAAGAATGCATCACGGACTCCCCGGATGCAACGAAGGGAACACCGAGGAAAGAAACGATGAGAGTTCTCTCTTGTGACTTGACAATGTTGGGATCAAAAAAGTTGCAAGGGAGAAGTCATCAGAGGTCACTGCGACCATATATCCCTTGACGCAAACGGACCAGTTTTCTTTTATGGCACAGGGTCCCAGCGCTTCACCGTCCTTGTGTCTGTGTGAAATGACGATAAGTCCACAGATTGAGACCCATCGGCAATCGAACGTACGCCACAGGTGCTGCCACGACTAAATCACATTTAGTTGGTCCCACCAGTGGATAGGACAGTGTGACACCCGCTGATCTTTCACCAGTTTTGCATGGAGACACCAAGAAGGCTCTCATCTATGCCCTGGGAGCTTGCTCTCTGGTCAACTATCGCCATTCTACTTGTTTTGTGGAGCACAAGCATCGTGAAAGAGTATAGAGAGACAGTGTACGGCAAGAGTGACCGCACGCCTGACACGCATTACAGTCAGTCTACAAACTCTGGACTGTTCAGACTCTAGTACTCACCGTGCCAGTCACGCACAGGCTGGATAGGGGACGACTACCCTGCATATTATCCGATGGACGTGCGGAATGTCATCGTGTTCCCGGAAGACACCGTGCGCTACCCCATCAATGGCGATGACGCGCTCGAGCAGTGGGAGACACAGTTCCCTACATTCGGGGCAGGTTGGGTTTCTCTGGGTCCGGAATGTCGTCCATTTGCCTTGTCGATGTACCACGAGCTGCATTGCCTGGGGCGTCTTCGACTGGCTCTTGAGGATCGCGCCAATAGGACGTACGAAGCGCAATCTGAGCACGTGCAGCATTGCCTGAATTACCTGCGAATGATGGCACTCTGTCGAGCGGACGTCACCCTGGAACCTGTCATAGATGGCAGTCTGGCCGTCGACCTAACGCAACCACACTTGTGCAGGGATTGGGTTCAAGTATACGAGGAAGCATCGAGAAGAAACGTGGAACAGTGTATGAAGCGTAGTCATGGGTAGGGTTTTTCACATTGTCTTGATGGAGTTGGAAGGACTTTCTTTTTTTCTTTTTTGGAACCTGAACCGCCTCTCGCTAATCGTCGGTATATGTACCTAGTATGAGCTTCTGAAACTTTATGTAATTGTCGCAATTTGAACCCTCAATGGATTTTCCCGTGAAAACACAACGACTCGAACACGTTGTGGCATTGCAGTGATACAATATCGTAAACCTTCCCGTTTTCAAGCAAATGGTGATAATGCGAGACGAGGTCTTTGAAACAAATCACTCCGTTGTATCAGAAGCCCGTCGGGAATTGCAAGACAGCTTCTGATCGATCTGACTCAGCGGTTAGTAATACTCCCGGGGAAATACGGTACGTCCAGGTGCAAATATCAGGAACCTCAGGACTGTGCTCATCGAGTCTTCGGCAACCAAAAAGTTACCCTTCACCACAAGCCTTCAAGTGACACCGAGAGGTTCTTTACTTAATTCCTCATAAACAGCAAACGGCCTCATGCTAGCAGCACCATTTTCCACTCGTTGTGATGACGAAGGATGCTCCTCTGAGCGACAAGCATGTCCACCCACCCATTCCCCGCTGGGCGCGATGGAGCTTGCTCCTAAACGTCGTCGCCACTGCAGCCCTCCTACAGGTCGCAATCACTCATTTTGTGGTGATAATGTCGGGTTCCTCCGGAAGTCATACATCATCCCCTCCTCAGCCTGCCCTCCATGCCTGTCGCGCACCCCTTCCGTCATTCCTGGAGACGAAGGTCCCTTCTGGAGCAGAGCCAGCGTTACAGCAGGCATTCCACAAGCTAGATTCTGTGCTTCAGCGACAGTTCAATCAAGGAGGGATAGACAGTCTCAGCGTTGCAATAGTTGCATCCGAGGGTTCTCTCTACGAAGGATTTTGGGGAAAACGCCGAGCCAATGAATCCGATGCCGGAGAAGGGTCTACGGTTGACAGGCACTCCATCTACAGGCTCGCGTCCATCTCAAAATTATTCACCGCGCTCGAGACCCTCATTCTTCGTGATCGTGGCACGCTCAGACTGTAAGCATATCAGCCGGTCTCGCATCTCCCAAGAAAACAGCTGACTCGCTGATATAGAGACGATCCCATTCCATCGGTGTGTCCTGAGTTTCGGTACAACGAGTACTACGCGCCCATCACGTTCCGCAATCTGATGAGCCACATGTCTGGCATCGGGAGAGACTTGCCTCCAGGGAACGCGCACGGACACTGGCCAAAGTCGTTGTTCGGAAGGGGACCTGCGAGGTACAACGGCCTCGAATTTCCCTCTCACCAAGATGTCTTTGATGGTGTCGCACAGAGCCGCCCGGTAGTGGCCCCGTATACTTATCCCGTGTACTCGAATACTGGCTATTCGCTATTGGGAATCGCGAACGTTGCTGCGAATATGGCTGCAAAGGGCCGGGGTGCGCCATCGACGCACTCTCAATTGGTACAACAGGATATCTTTGGACCATTGGGACTCAATGGGTCCTCATTCTTGGTTTCAGAACAGAATGTACAAAACGTCGTCGTGTCCTCATCGAATCCCTGGGAGATTGTAGGTGTTTTGATGGTTTTGATGTATGCGATAACTCAGTCACCTGCAGGATCTGGATTTCGAGGATGCTTTGAACCCAACTGGGGGACAGATGAGCTCCCTTTCCGACCTCGCCAAACTCATGCAAGTGTTGATAAATCCTCAACGTCGAGAGAGCATCCTGTCAGCATTCACGGTCCGCGAATGGATGCGTCCTGCGCATAGCTGGTTCGACGATTACTCTGGTGTTGGAGCGTTATGGGAGATCTACTCTTCGATGGACTCTTACGGAAGGAAACAAAATTTGTATCAAAAGTGTGAGCAATTCTGGCTCTGAACTATAGGTGCCTTCTGGCTGACCCTGTTACAGTGGGAGAACTTCCCGGTTACCACACCGGGTTCACCCTCAACCCTGTTCAGTCGTATGGAATCATCGTGCTTCAGTCGGGACCTACATCAGAGACGGTCCGGCTCACAAAACTTATCACGAGTCATGTACAAGCAGCATTCGACCGCGTTTTGGAAGAGTTCACGCGCGACAACCTGGTCGGCAGATGGCGTTCCGCAGACGCGTCGGTATTGCTCAAGGTGGACATCGACCACGGTTCGCTGTATGTGAGCGAGTATACTGTCAATAGTACGAATGTCCTATTGGTGATGCAAGACGGCTGGCCCGACGTGCATGCGCGTCTTGCACTCTGGCCAACAGATGACCATCAATACCGGTAAATGTTTGTAACTGTCTGCATGGCCCATCTGTTAATCGTTGTCGGGTAGGCTCGTCTTGCCTACCCCGAACGAAGGTTGTTTTGGTTCATGGGTCTCCTTGGACATGTATGGATATGTCGATGGCATCTCGACGAACGTACTTGTCTTTGATGGGAGTAACCACGGCGAACCAGTTCTCCTTCTACCTGCTATCAACGTAGAGCTACGGAGGTAAACTGCGACTTGAATATAGGGAATTTTCCCATCACAAGTCTCCAAATCTGATTATACAGGATCAGCCAGGAACCATCCCAAACTTACTTAAAGGTTTATACGGTTAGAGGCGGAGTCGCGTATCACCCGCATATTGACCTCGAATGATATATTGCACTTATTTTGACTTACCTCGTTGAATCAGCTCAGGATGCAAGTGCTATAGTACCGTCGCCTCAACCTCGACGAAACTTTTTGCTGTGGTTTTTTGCTTGCGCATAACAGTCCGCACGAGGCCGCGTCGACGGGTCGAAAAATGAATTAGCTGGTCACTATGCCAGCGAGAGGATGGATTGCCACCTGATACGACGTCTTGGCACGTTTCTTTAATCTCAAATTTGGTTCTAACTTCTCAGTGCAACGAGGCAGCCAGTCGCGATAGATGATCCGAGAGAAATCCTGAATCAGAAGCAGAACAATCGAGTGCTAATTGCGAGGTGCTCGGAGGCGAGGTGGCGGCAGTCGCAGTGATCGATTCAAGATCCATGCAGACCACTCCTCAGGAGGCCAAGCAATTCAAATCAACGTCTCAGGGGAGCTCACAACCGACGGAACCCACCAATGTCCGACGTGCGTGAACTAACCCCATCGGATGCTTGTGGGCTTCTGTTCATATCGCGGACATTACAGTGTGACTGAAGAAACAAAAGAAGCAGTAGTGCTAACCACTGTCGGATTCCGCTGAAACGCCGACACGCCTGCCTTGTTAGGCAGAACTCTTGCGGACATTACTTTTCATTCCTCACTTCTGCCTTTCGCCGCCGCCGCCGGGACTCCATAGTGCTGAACCGTGATGGGAGGGATCTGATATGACAACGATCACGCCGAGTCACAGAACCACTGCCGCCTTCGTCGTGTACATAGCGATTGGATATGTGAGGAGTCGGCACGTTGTACCCTCACTGACCCATCAGTACACTCCCGGGCTAGTCCGACTCCTCCATACCTCCGCGAGTAGGCGTGGCTACGCGGGCACTGTGTGTCTAGCTCTGCTTGGATTTGAATCAATCATTGGGAAGCTTCCTCTGCCAGTAGCAACAGCACATAGGAACATTGTGTCTCCTAGTCGCCAATGTTCCCCGGGTCAATGTTCGCTCTCTCACCACTCAGCATCGTCAAGCTGGTAGTCATCCTCCTCGGCCTCTTCAACCTAGCGTTGACGCTCAGAGGATTCTCGTCGCGTCCGTCCTGGTCCGTGACCGAACCACGCCGAAGTACGTACTAGTACTCTCCCTAAAGACAGACAAAGTCGTTTCAGAAACAAGGCAATCCCCGACTGACCTAGCATCCACCACACAGTCCGCGTCCGCATCAAGGACCTCCCTGATGTCGAGCTCCTGCACCTCGACACACCACCCCGCATGGGCATACGCGCCCCTGGGCTCAAGCTCTTCACCGAAGAAACGGTGCATTACCCCGTCAGTGGCCCGCGCGCTGAGCTCGAATGGGCGTCGCTCGTGCCCGAGGGGAACCACGGGCTAGTACTCCTCAACGTCGGTCCTGAAACCGACGCCCCCGCGCGCGCGTACGCCGTGAGCATGTTCCACACGCTGCATTGCCTCGACCGGATTCGCAGGGCGATCGTCGAGCCGCTCAGCGAGCACCAGCAGTCCGCGCACGAGTCCACCGGTACTACCACGCGGAGCCGGGCGCGGTATCACGTCCATCATTGCTTCAACTATGTCCGGCAGATGGTGCTCTGCGGGGCAGACACGCGGTTGAACCCGACGGACCACGTTCAGCCCACTGGACGGCCTGCGGCAGATGGGATCGGGTTGATGTACGAGTGTCGGGATTGGGAGGGGGTGTACGAGGCATTCGGGGCCAACTATGCGTTGAATCGGACCATGTCGTACGCGCAGTAGATTGAATGTGGGTGCACATTGAGTATATGATGCATTGTGTTTCATCCGTCGGAAATGTTTTCATTTGAGTTCAAGAGCAACATCAAACTCAAGCAATAGCAATATATCTCGATCATCAAGAGGCTTGGTAGAGGTAAGTATGAAGACTCATTTCAAGTCTCTGAACCCAATCCACTGGCATGTGATAGCATTTCAATCACACGGCATGGTGAACGTGAAAGGTAGTCTTCTGTGTGAACAGGATGAATGACAACTTCAAGCCTATTGGTTTGTATTCGCCGGGGCATGGTGATCTTCATAGATCAAAGGACCCGGATAAACGTTTAAACAGGGACACTTGAGTCCACTTCTGGCGATACTTGATATATGTAGGGACAACGCCCCAAGTCATAGTTACAGTGTAAAGTTAGTCTAACGGCCCATGTATCCAGGCAAGTGTTGTAACAACCAGTCCCTAGAGCTGATTGTTTGAACCCGACAATGGGTCGCGGCGAAACAAGAGCAAGGGGCCAACATTACTGAAAAGTAAATATTTGTTTGACGAACCACAATCAAAAGTGTATTCCCCGTGTTAGACACAAGATCAACCAACAGTAATAAGTTCGACTTTGTTGAAAAGATACTCCCGGATCGAACGTGTAACCTTCGTAGAACTTCTAGACTTCCTCTTTGCCTCCTTCGAAAGACGAGCTGGAGCTATCCCGACCCATCTTGATGCTACCTCCCGAAAAGACCTGCATGGTATCCGAGCCTTCGGATATGTCCTGGTGGACCGACTGTCTGGTATCTCGTGCGAATGATGCGAATTGCAGACTGCCCGCTGTAGTGTTCCCATGCGTTTGCGTCTCGAACGAGACCCCGCTGGCGATACGATAAATGATCAACGCAGGTGCGATCGACTGTTACGAAAGCCAAGCCAGACGGTAAACCATCATCGCCCCACATGAAACACGAAGCATGACACATACCTGAACCGTACCCAACACCGGGAAGAACACGTTCTCAAGCGGGCTGTTCAACACGAACACCACCAACGCAATGCACACGAACACCGTGTATAACAATGCGCTCTCCAGCGTCATCGACATGTAAGTGAGGTACAACGCCCCGTGCTGCACTCCGAGAGGCTTGGAGATATCTCGTCGGTGCATCAACATCCGTGCCGAGATGATGCAGGACGCGCAGACGTTCATGGCGACGGAGCAGGACCAGTAACAGATGCCGGTGACCTGGACTGCTTGAGTGCTGTAGACTGCGCCGGGTGCAGAGCTGACCGCGAGCCAGGCTAACGAAGAACCAACAGTGGCGATGTAGAGCAATGCAGGGAACGTTAAAGCACATGCGTTCCCCATGCAGACGACGTAGCACCGATAGAGCTGTCCTTGATTCAGAATCGCGTGTCACGAAGAAGATGGAAAACGCACAAGAAAAGCGTCAGAGGCCCATGTATTCAAGACGAAAAGGGTGTCCACGACGATGGAAGGCCATGGTGACAATGCATTGGGGCCGTTGGAACTGACTATGTTGAATAGCCCCAAGCTTTGTGCCGGCGCGGCGTACAGCGAGAAAGCAAAATATAAAGTGGTGATAACCAGCTGAACAATGGAGTATGTCAAAAGATTGTTGTATTTCTTCTTTCGAAGGAGGGTCAGATTGGAACCAGCAATGACGATATAGACACCTGAAAAGGAAAGGTTAGTTAGAGTGTAGCCAAGATGGAACGAGGAGGTACCATAGAGGATACACGCTACGGAACTACCCTCGAAGGCGATGGTGTACTGGTTGAACAGAGAGGGCGAGTACGTGGGTTGAGGGATGCTCCCAGACATCCTGGTTGCGACCGTCCGGGAAGTGCTCGACAGCGAGCACACAAGAAAATGGAATTCGACGGGTACGTATTATATACACACTGCACGCGTGATGCCGTGAACGTGCCCTCGAGTCGAAGCCTGAGTAGATAGCGAGGCAGTCCCATAAAGTCACACTGTTCCCGAGGGTCTGAAAGGGGTGCGGGAATCAGCTTGATGCGACACAAAAAGCTGCGGGGCTTAGTGGCCTAGCCCAGAAATGAAGTGGACAAGAGCGGACAACTCACATTCTTCATGTTATCCGCCATTTACTTATCCGAACATTACGAGCCGCTCTCTTTCCACTAACATTGGACTGCTTCGTGTGTCGTCAACATTTGTAGTGGACCAACCTATTGCGTGCACCTGTGCGCGAGGTATCCTTGCGCTGCCGAGACCTGAACATGATCTTGGTGACTGCGGGCTCCAAGCCACGACGTAAGCATGCTGAATCCCCTGGAAAACGCAGCAAAGAAGTGGGAGGGTGCTATCTTCACTGAGGGAAGTAAAATCACATATAACCGGCGTCTGACGTGCCGATGACCCGCGCCCGAAGACAACACAAAACGGTGGCATTCACTTCAAATCAGTGTTTTTTTGTGTCACTGAT
>JBBPOJ010001047.1:0-16982 GCA_038091395.1 Leccinum rimulosum | reverse complement strand
GGGTGTTTTGAATGTAAAGCGCCTCATTCATTCCACCGACGTACAGTTCGCCTCCGGAATCGGTGAGCTTGAGTGAAAACACTGGTTGAGACAGCTTTCCTGTATTGTAGAGCGTGTGAAACAGAGGGCTCTTGCCAACAAATTTTGAGTAAGACGGGAAAGCCAATCCCAATGAACCATCTGAAGCAAACTCAGATGCTCGCATGCTTGAAGAATATGTTGTTGCGACACCGATGGTCTGAATGTCTGCCTATTCATCGGTCAGAAATGATGATGTTCGGAAACAATACACACATACGGTAACACCAGCAATAGTTACTGTTTCCGTGTACTGTTTACCACAGACAATCCTACCATCTCCAAATACTGTCACAAAATATGTATCGAGGTCCACGTTCGATGGATGTGTATTGAGGGTCAAGTTGGTGATGTCGGACGATGTGGGGGGATCCCAGAGGTTAGGGTGGCTTCTGCAGTTTTCATCACCGGTTGAGGCTGGAACAAAAAGATCGCTTGGTCGAATCAGACGAGAGAGTGGATGGTACTGACAGAAATTGCTTACCTAGAAGCGGTGTTGAACTGGACTGAGGTGGGGACTAGGGTGAGTGGGTGTTACGAATGCAGGGAAAAGCTTACCAGTGAAGGACTTGGGAGGAGTGCCGATCGAAATGGTCCCATACCATATTTCAGAGTTTTCAAGTTTTGTCAAAGCAACACCAGCTCCGGACCTATCCCGTTTCACAGCAGAAGGATGATCATGCGGCGTTTCATCTATGCCACTTGGCCCACGGATGATCTTGCTAAAAACGTCTAAGCAAAAACGATGCCTGAGGACATCACAAGTCTATTTACGCGTTATGTGATGTAGCATGAAATTCGCGTGCATTGATATCAGAGCGTTGCGTGAGTGGTATGGCTATACCATCTCTTCCCCCCCGATCAGGTGTTTGGGTGGCCAGAACGAACACAGGCACTGTGACGGCAAATGTTGCGATCAACTTGAAAAGCATTAGGTGGTAAATGTGGAGGAGAACAGATACCATCAAGTACGTGCGCCTGACTTTATAAATGTCAGGATTCACGTCTAGGAACTAACCGGATAACAATCAACTGATGAAGTACATTCGGATCATCGAAGCAGGTATGAGTGAAGAATTTCGCGAAAGAGTCTAGACCACAAGACGGATTCAACCGAGATTACTGTCACTCTCGATGGTGCATGTCGCCAAGTTTGCCTCCAGTGCAAGGCGGAGCGGGCGATGGTAGAAGGTCGGTTAGTTTGTGGTGCCATCTACACCATGCTTTCGATCAGTGCAAATAATTGGCTATGTTAGCGTTTCATTGCGGAAGCAAGTTAATTGTCACATTTCTACGTCAGGGAGAACAGGTGGGTGTAGAACTCGACCGTATTCACGACCACCGTTGGGCCTCGCTACTCTCCACGGCCATTTCCCACCTCAGCCAGACGCAGTGAGGGAATACAAATCCGGGTGTGCTTTGTGATTTCCTGTATGTACTTGATCCACGAGTTAACATCACTGTGGAACGGGTTGAGGATTATCGTTGTGTGCGAGATGTTTGGTCTTCGACCCATCACCTGGGCCTGCACGTGGAGGTCAGTAACGATCAACAAAGAATAGACAAGGGCAGGCTTGTTCGACGACTGCTGGATTATGGGAAGGTATGAGACGAGATTCTGGTGTCTCGACGTTTTGATGGAGGTGTATGAGAGACAGCTCGAGCTCCGAAAACTTCTCTCTCTCTTTCGTCATAGGTACACCTGGGCGAACGTGAGCGTGGCAGGTCGAGTGGGACGATGACTAGTATATACTCATCAAGTGAGTGGGGCGAGCGAAGCTAGGTTTGTTGACCTAACCCTAGTGATCCAACCCCACATTTCACATTCAGTCTTCAGCATATCTCAACGGACGATAGCACGTTGCAGCAACAACATGCATGCGCGGACGCACTGGACGACAAAGACGACGTGAAAACTGCGAGAGGCCGTGATATCACCGGCGAGCCTACTGAGAGGGGCAGGTCAGATGCATGCTAGTGGTTGTTTGGAACTGAAGACCGCCTGGGCGTACTACCAGTCGATGGCCTTTCGAGGGGTGTTCATGTACGACGACGCTGAGGTGCCCCATGTGTCAACGTGTTATCCTTCTTCGGTGTCATCCCCGCCGCTAGGCTGAATAGTTGGTTGGTCCACGTTGTACATTGCCTCCCTAGGAGACTTTGAGGTTTCTGACGCGTTGCGCGGCCTGCTCGTTTTTTCGTGAAGAGTGGGACGAGAAATGTTATGAAAACCCTCTTGACCGAGGTCGTGTCCAGTGGCGAATGTACTGGTTCATGATGTCGCTAAAGTCAGCTAAAGGTTTCGTACTGTATGGCAAGAGAGCTTGATGAAAGCGATCGAATGAACCCCTCTCACGATGAAGGTGCTGAGGTCGAAATGAACAGGCAACCACGAGGTATGAGATAGGGGCGACTGCGGCTGGGACTCGGAGAGGAAGCGGGTAGCTATGGTGAGAGACGGCGGGCAAAGCGTGGAGCGCTTTCCGGTCTGGAATGGTAGGGACACCTGCTGGGGGCGCAAGCGGGTGGGACCGCCTCACAGAACTAGCTGCCGCTGTGCGTGTTCTCGCGCGCTCTGGGGACCCAATGGGCCAAGGCTGCGAGGTGTCGTGTCCTGTCCGGTGAGGAGGAGTCCAGGGAGTGATGTGACGCCTGCCAGTGAGGGATGTAAAGCTTGTCCTTGTTTGGTCTAGATAAGTTTTGCACAGCGCTGTAAGCTCCGCGCAATCGGAGGGTTTCCAAAGCCTCCTCACCGTAGCCTAAGTCCCTATCGACACTCGCCACCGCCCGGAACACCGGTCGGCAAAACTTCATTCAGCCTTTGAACACGCCGTCACCGCCGTCAGCCTCGTCGCTGGCACCTTGAATTGCCGCAGCAGGCGCGTACGCGGCCGCAGCGCGACTCCTTAGAACCCTTCGCCTTTCTCGAAATTGCAACCGCGGGAATCTCGGTTGGTCGGCGTACAGCGCCAGGTTGTCGTCGAGCCCTTTGCGCCCGATCAAGTACGAAAAACCACGGTGGGCGGGCTTGTCTCTCCTACATCTCCATCAAGACGTCGAGACACCGGATACTTGTCTCATGACCCTTCCCACCATCCAGCGGCCCAGGTTGTCGAACAAGTTTGCCTCTTTCTACTCCATGTTGATCATTACTGACCTCCATGTACCCAGGTGATGGGTGGAAGACCAAACGTCTCTCGCACATACCACCTGTTCAACGATAATCCTTCCTCAACGAGTTCCACAGATATGTTAACTCGTGGATCAAGTCCATTCAGGCAGTCGCAAAGCACACCCGAAACTTCTCTCTTGTCATTGCGTTCCAAGAAACCAATCTCTGTGGCTGAGCTGGGAAATAGCCTCGGACGGTAGCGAAGCCCGACGGTGATCGTGAGTACGGTCGAGTTCCACATGCACCATCAACTTGAAGGGTCACAGTGCTCTCGGTTGAATCCGTCTTCTCTTTCGGGAAACTCTTCACTCATACCTTTTTGATGATCCGAATGTACTTCATCAGTTTAATTGTTATCCGGTTAGTTCCTAGACGTGATGCCATCCCGACATCTATTTAAGTGAGGCGCACGTACTTGATCGTATTCGTGCTCCTCCACATTTACTACCTAATGCTCTTCAACGTGATCACAACCATTTCCGTCACGGTGCCTATTTTCGTTCTCGCCGCCCCTAGGGGGGTAAGCGATGGTATAGCGATACCACTCACGAAACGCTCTGATACCAACGCGCGCGAGTTTCATGCATATGCTACATCACATAACGCGTAAATAGATGTGTCTTGTCCTCAGGCATTATTTTTTCTCACACGTTTTTAGCAAGATCATCCGTGGGCCAAGTGGCACGGATGGCTCCGAAACGAACACGGGGACGCCGCATTCTTCTGCTGTGAAACGGGATGGGTCCGCAGCTGGCGTCGATTTGACAGGATGCGTGGATGACATGTGGTACGGGACTATTTCGATCGGCACTCCTCCCAAGTCCTTCACTGGTAAGTTTTTTTTCGTGCTTTCGTACACACACTCACTCTATCGCCACCTCAGTCCAATTCAACACCGGTGCCAGGTAAGTGATTCCTCTCAATAGCGTCCACTCTTTTGTCTGATTTGACCCAGCGATCTCTTTGTTCCAGCCGTGACCGGTGATGAGAACTGCAGAAGCCACCCTAACCTCTGGGATCCCGCATCGTCCCATATCACCAACTTGGACCTCAGTACAAGTTTTGTGATAATATTTGATGATGGTGCCATTGTCCTCGGTGGACAATACAGGGACAATGTAACCATTGCTGGTTTAACCGTATGTTTGTATTGTTTGCGAACATTATCATTTCTGACCGATCAATAGGCAGACATTCAGACCATCGGTGCCGCAACAATATACACTGTAGATTTGGCAGCACCCGAGTTTGTTCCAGATGGTATATTGGGATTAGCCTTACCGGGCGCGTCAGTATTTCGTGGCCAGAGCCCTCTGTTTCACACGCTCTACAATGAAGGAAAGCTATCTCAACCAATGTTTTCATTCAGGCTCACCCCTGTTGGAGGCGAGCTATACATCGGTGGAACGAACGAGGCGCTTTACGTTCGTAACACCCTTGTCTTTACCCCTGTAATAAATCCGGCGAAGGTAAGCGCAAACGCCAAGCGATATGGATGTATACTTGAACTGTCCTTTCAGGGTCTCTGGGAGCTGAAGATCGATAACATTAAAGTGAATGAGAACATAATTCTGACAGATGTCATCGCCGTCTTCGACACAGGCGCCCATTCAATTATTGGTGATCCGCAGCGAGTTTTGAACCTGCACTATGCGGCTGACGGGTCATACAGGGAAAATGGTTATTACACGTGTAAGTTTCGATCGATTTTGGTACCTTTGATTGACTCCCTATAGTCCCATGCACATCTTTTCCCTCCATAACTTTTACCATTGGTGGAAGATCGTTTACGATGCCTGCCGAGGTCCTCAACAAGGGACGGGTTAAGTATAGGTCGAAAAATTGCTTCAGCGGAATTGTGTCTGTGGCCAACTTTGGTGAGATTCCTCTGATCTGAATTTACTCCTCCCAGGCTGACCGGTGAACCTGACTAGAATTCTGGACGATCGGGACCATCTTCCTCCAGCAGTTTTACACCGTGTTTGATTTCAACAGCGAGTCACCAAGAATTGGATTAGCACAGCTTACGGTGATATGAAGGTAATATGTACCAAGCAAGCTAGATAAATACTACACGCTAGTGTTTTTTTTTGCAAAAGAAGTTTGATTGTAGTAGAGTTATGACCTACCCTGTATCATCATACTAGACATCCTTGAGCTCATCCTCTTCCGTAGAGGGTCGCGAATGTGTGAGCCAAAGCATGGATAGCAAAGCGTCACCTCACAGTCTCTACAATATTTCCTAGCCGCGAAATCCCTGAAAATTTTGGTACCATCGGATGGGTGCTCGTGAGTAACGCAATTTATGTAAGGTGAACCAATCAAATAACCATCACCTGGAATTGAATCTGAGAATGGGCAAACACCTGTGAAACTGAATTTCCGATCCCAAACAGGACCAGGGCCTGAGGAAAGCAACAGACATGATGAAATGAAATACAGTGCGGCCGACTCGATGACCATCACACCGGCTGAAGTGTAAAGTGCTCCGTATCTCAGAGAGACTATGCGAGACCGGAAAATTGACAGACGAAGAACGATAGTAATAGGAAGAACGATGTTTAACCCCAGATTTTGCACGCTGAGCGAGTAATTGTCCAATCGTGTGAACTCGCCTCACAGGTGAGAAGTCTGACGAGGGTGAGGCAGGAACAGAGTGAAGATGGTTCTCTACTTGCCTCTGTCCTTTGTAACTTAATCAATAGACTTGCTTCCTGCGGTAGTAGGACTCGGGTGTCACGCCGCAGCAGCCTGAGGAATGTAAAGCTTCTGTGTTGCTTCATCGTCGAATCCTGTTTACTATACGGATGGCGAGCAATCCCAACGTCCGCGTGCATATGACAGCCCAAAAGCAATGAGGCGGGGACAGAGTGAACACTTGCCTCTGTCCTTTGTAACTTAATCAATAGAACCTGCCAGCTGGCAGCGCCTCTAGTACCAGTAACGAGTCACAGTAAGTAATAACCAGCCACTGTGGGGTGTTCGGATGCAGCTGTCAAGCTTGTCCTTGTTTGGTATAATAGAGTCACCAACTTCCTTCTTGCCCAGTCTTCGCCCTCCCAGTCCCAATCCCATCAACTACAACCACAAACACCCAAACCCGAAGACGACTTCTTGTCCCTCAACTTCCACGCACCCCCGCTCGCCACAGCCGGCCAAGGACGTCAAGCAAGACATCCTCGCACTCTTTTCAACAGCCCCGTCTGCATCTTCTGCCGCTCCATCGAATGTGTTCGGACAATTTGCTTCCGCCACCTCGGCCACGTCGGCATGGGACGCTCTTGCCGTGCAAGCACCAGAGCAGCAACAGCAACCGGTTAGCATGAAGGGCTCCACCGGCACCGGATTCTGGGGCGTCTCGTCGGGATGGAACGGCACCGTTCCCAATGTGAATCCAGGCGCCAACTTATGGAGGAGCCCAGGCGCGAGCGGGTTACTAGGGTTCCGCAGCTGCCAACGCCAACTTGTTGAACATGTTCAATACGACGGACATTTGGGTGCAGGCGCGACGAACCATGTGAAGGCACAGTCAACAACAACGACGATGAAAAAGGATGACGTGTTTGGACACTTGTGGGCGACTTCAAGTAAGTGCGGTTAGGCGGGCAGTCGTAACATATTCTTATCATACACTTCAACTGTTTGATATAGATATCTTTCCGTAACTTGAAAATGTCCGTCCTACGCCACCGCATATACTGCAAGGTTATTGGGGTGAAAATAGAGCAATATCGACCAGCGAAATCTCACCTTTTCGATTAAGCTCCGCGCAATGGGAGGCAAAGCCTCCTTGTGCGCTTCATACGTCCTCACCGTAGCCTAAGTCCCTATCGACACTCGCCACCGCCCGGAACACTGGTCGGCAAAACTTCATTTGGCCATTGAACACGCCTTGCGTCGCCCACGACCCACTGGCACCTTGCCGCAGCAGGCGCGTAGTACGCGGCCGCAGCGCGACTCGGTAGAAACCTTCGCCTTACGGCGTCGAAATCTATTTGCAACCGCGGGTATTTTGGTTGGTCGGCGTACAGCGCCGGGTCGTCGTCGAGCCCTTTCCGCCCGATCAAGTACGAAAAACCACGGTGGGGGGGCGTATGGAGGTGCTGCTGGAGGACACGCTCGATGTAGGTCGTCCAGCCTTCGTTGAGCTAAAAGTGGCTTGCGTGGGCGTGCCTTGCCAAGGGGAGGATAGTTGGTTGTGGAACGTGAGGCGACGAAACGCTAAAAAGCCAGGCTTTTTGCACTGATCGAAAGCAATATGTAGATGGCATCACCAGCACACTGCTGTTCGACCATCGTCCGCTCCGCCTTGCACTGGAGGAAAACTTGGTGACATGCACCATCAAGAGTTCTCTCGGTTGAATCCGTCTTGTGGGTCTAGACTCTTTCGTGAAACTCTTCACCCATACCTGTTTCGATGATCTGAATGTACTTCATCAATTTGATTGTTATCCGGTTAGTTCCTAGACGTGATGTCATCCCGACATCTATTTAAATCAGGCGAACGTACTTGATGATGTCTGTCCTCCTCCACATTTCCTACCCAATGTTCTTCAAGGTGATCACGATCGTTGCCGTTGCAGTCGCTATTTTCGTTCTGGCTGCCCAAACACCTAATGCTAGGGGGAAAAGCGATGGTACAGCCATACCACTCACGAAACGCTCTGATAACGACGCGCGCCAATTTCATGTTATATCAGAAAACGCGTAAATCGACCTGTGATGTCCTCAGGCATCGTTTTTGCTTAGACCATTTTAGAAAGATCATCCATGGGCCAAGTGGCATAGATGTCTCCGAAAGGAACACGGGAACGCCGCATCCTGCTGCTGTGAAACGGGTAAGGTCCGCAGCTGGCCTTGCTTTGACAAGATCCCCGCGGAACGTATGGTATGGGACCATTTTGATCGGCACTCCTCCCAAGCCTTTCACTGGTAAGTTCTTCCGTGCATTCGTAACACCCATTCACTCTAGTCGCCATCTCAGTCCAGTTCAACACTGGTTCTAGGTGAGTGATTTCTGTCAATACCATCCACTCTCTCGTCTTATTCGACCCAGCGATCTCTTTGTTCCAGCCGTAACCGGTGATGTGAACTGCAGAAGCCACCCTAACCTCTGGGATCCAGCCACATCGTCCCAGATCAGTAACTCGGACCTCAATACAAATTTTGAGATAGCATTTGGAGATAGTAGGATTGCCAGCGGTAAACAATACACGGACAATGTAACCATTGCTGGTTTAACCGTACGTTTGTAATGTTTGCGAACATCATCATTTCTGACCGATGAATAGGCAGACATTCAGGCCATCGGTGCTGCAACAATATACTCTGCAGATTTGGCAGCACCCAGGTTTGCTCCAGATGGTATATTGGGATTAGCCTTCCCGTCTGCGTCAGTATTTCGTGGCCGGAGCCCTCTGTTTATCACGCTCGAAGATGAAGACAAGCTGACTCTACCAGTGTTTTCACTCAGGCTCACCTCCCCCGGAGGTGAGCTGTACATCGGTGGAACGAACCAGGCACATTACATTCATGACACTCTCGTCTTTACCCCTGTAATACATCCGGTGAGCGCAAACGCCAGGTTGTATGGATGCATACTTGAATTGCCCTTTCAGATTCTCTGGCGGATCAAGATCGATGACATTCGAGTGAACGGAGAATTAATTCTAATAGGTGTAGCCGCCGTCATCGACACTGGTGCCCACCTCATCATTGGTGATCCGCAGCGAGTTTTGAACCTGCACCGGGCGGGTCGCGGGAGGTCATACCAGGGCAGGGGTGGTTATTACACCTGTGAGTTTCGATCGATTTTGGTACTTTTTATTAACTCCCTGTAGTCCCATGCAGGTCTTTTCCCTCTGTAACTTTTACCATCGGTGGAAGGCCGTTTATAATGCCTGCCGGGTTCCTCAACCAGGGACCGGTTATGCGTCGCTCACCCCAATGCTTCAGCGCAATTACGTCTGTGGCAAACGCTGGTGAGATTCCTCTGATCTGAATTTCCTCCTCCCATGCTGACCGGTACACCGGACTTCTAAGATTTTTGGTCGATCGGGACCATCTTCCTCCAGCAGTACTATACCGTGTTTGATTTCAACGAAGAGTTACCACGAGTTGGATTCGCAGAGCTTACGCCGATTTGAAGGTAATACGCCATACCAAGCAAGGTAGATACATACTACACGCTAGTGTTTTTTGCACAAGAGGTCTGACTGTAGTAGAGTTACGACCTGCCACCACCCCTACCATTCTGTATCATCATACTACACATTCTTGAGCTCGTCCGTGTGACCCCAAGCATGAATGGGAAATTGTCACCTCGCAGTCGTCCCTGCAAATATTGGCTAGTATTAGGCAATCATTGGTGCCACATACGAACTCAAAATCTTCCTCCATGCGTACCGGAAGGCGGCGACGACCGCGGCGGAAATGGAAATGATGCGCATTGAGTACCCATTCTGCCTCTGCTGTGATGCATGCTCTTGCTGCAACGTGTTCCCTATCGTCCGTTGAGACATGTTGAAGACTGAATGTGATTGAATGTGGGGTTGAATCCGACAGGGTTAGGTCAACAAACCTAGCTTCGCTCGCCCCATTCACTTCCGAGTTGCATATAATCAACCTCTTCGGCGACGAGGACACCCCATATGGGAGTCTCCACGCCCTCGTTCGTTGCGGGGTAAACTTGAATCCCTGGTTCGACGCGTTCGTCGAAGGATGATAACGAGATGAGTATGTACTAGTCGTCGTCCCGCTCGACCTGCCACGCTCACGCGTGCACGTCCGTCCAGGTATACCTATGGCGAAAGGGAAAATTTCAGAGCTCGAGTTGTCTCTCCTACACCTTCATCAAGACGTCGAGACACCGAAGCTCTCATGCCTTCCCGTCATCCAGCGGTCGTCGAACAAGTCTGCCTCTTTCTACTCCTTGTTTATCATGACTGACCTCCACGTGCAGGCCCAGGTGATGGGTCGAAGACCAAACATCTTACCACCTGGTCAACGATAATCCTTCCTCAACACGTTCCACGGATGTGGACCAAGTCCATACAGGCGGTCACAAAGCACACCCGAGACCTGTCTTCTGTCATTGCTGCCAAAGAAACTAACCCCTGGTTGAGCTGGGAAAGAGCCTTGGAGGGTAGCGAGGCCCAACGGTGGTCGTGAGTACGGTCGAGTTCTACATGCACCATCAAGAGTTCTCTCGGCTGAATCCGACTTGTGAGTCTAGACTCTGTCGCGAAACTCTTCCACAACACCTGTTTCGATGATCCGAATGTACTTCATCAGTTTGATCCGGTTAGTTCCTAGACGCGATGCTATCCTGACATTTATTTAAGTCAGGCGCACGCACTTGATGGTATTTGTACTCCTCCAGATTCACTACCCATTGACAATGCTCTTCAAGGTGATCACAACCATTGCCGTCACAGTTCCTGTTTTCGTTCTGGCCGCCCAAACACCTAATTCTAGGGAGGGAAGCGGTGGTATAGCTATACCACTTACGAGGCACTCTGATACCGAGGCGCGCGAGAATCCTGCTACAACACATAACGCGTAAATCAACCTGTGATGTCCTCAAGAATCGTTTTTGCTTAGACGTTTTTAGCAAGATCATCCATGCCAGTGGGCCAAATGGTATGGATGGTTCCGAAACGAACACGGGAACGCCGCATGATCATCCTTCTGCTGTGAAACGGGATAGGTCCGGAGCTGGCGTTGCTGTGACAAAATACTCGGATCAAATATGGTACGGGACCATTTCGATCGGTACTCCTCCCAAGTCCTTCACTGGTAAGTTTTTCCATCCATCCATGACACCCACTCACTCTAGTCGCCACCTCAGTGCAGTTCAACACCGGTTCTAGGTAAGTGATTTCTGTCAGTACCCTCAATATTTTATCTTATTCGACCCAGCGATCTCTTTGTTCCAGCCGTAACCGGTGATGCGAACTGCAGAAGCCACCCTGACCTCTGGGATCCCGCCGCATCGTCCCAGATCACCAACTTGGACCTCAATACACGTCCCCCATCGAACGTGGACCTCAATACAGAGTTTGCGACAGTATTTGGAGATGGTAGGATTGCCCGTGGTAAACAATACACGGACACAGTAACCATTGCTGGTTTTACCGTATGTTCTTACTGTTTGCGAACATCATCACTTCCGACCGATGAATAGGCAGACATTCAAACCATCGGTGCCGCAACAATATACTCTTCAACTATGCGAGCATCCGAATTTGCTCCAGATGGTATACTGGGATTGGCTTTCCCGTCTTACTCAAAATTTATTGGCAAGAGCCCTCTGTTTCACACGCTCTACAATGAAGGAAAGCTGTCTCAACCAGTGTTTTCACTCAAGCTCACCGATTCCGGAGGCGAGCTGTACGTCGGTGGAATGAACGAAGCGCTACACATTCATAACACCCTCGTCTTTGTCCCTGTAACAAATCCGGTGAGCGTAAACGCCAGGCTGCATGGATGCATACTTAGATTTCCCTTTCAGGTTCTCTGGCAGCTGAACATCGATAACATTAAAGTCAACGGAGCAATAGTTCTGACAAATGTAGCCGCCGTCATCGATACCGGTGCCCACTTCATTATTGGTGATCTGCACCGAGCCTTGGCCCTGCACAACGCGGCTCGCGGGGAGGTGTACATGGGCAAACTGAGGGGTCGTGGTTATTACACCTGTGAGTTGCGATCGATTTCTGTACTTCTTATTGACTCCCTGTAGTCCCATGCAGGTCTTTTCCTTCCGTAATTTTTACCATTGGTGGAGAGCCGTATTCGGTCGCTGCCCTCAACCAGGGACAGGTTGCAGGTAACTCACCCCATTGCTTTAGCGGAATTGTGACTACGTATGAGTATGCTAGTGAGATTATTCTGATCAGCATTTCCTCTTCCCATGCTAACCGGTGAACCCGACTAGAAACCTGGTCTATCGGAACCCTCTTCCTCCAGCAGTTCTATACCGTATTTGATTTCAACAGCCAGTCACCACGAGTTGGATTCGCAAAGCTTACCCGGATAAAATAGATACATACTAGTGTTTTTTGCACAAGAGGTAAGATAGTCACGACCTGCCACCACCCTACCATTTTGTATCGTCATACTAGACATCCTTGAGCTCGTTCTCTTGCGAAAAGGGGTCGTAGATGTGACCCCAAGCGTGAATAGCAAACGTCACCTCGCAGTCCCTAAAATATCTCCTAGCGGCGCAATCGTTGGCTAGGCAATCATCATTGGTACCACATACGAACTCAAAATCATCCTCATCGCGTACCTGCCCCCAACGATGGTCCGTTTCACCGGGGCCCAGGGCGTCCAAGTCACGTGGGACGTTTGGTGCGTGCGATGACGACACCCAAGCCGACGCCCACGGCGCGACGAGTGAGCGCGACGAGCAAGGGCGTTTATCCTCTCGGGTCGTTTTCATTGTCCCCGACGATTCTGGTGATGGCGCTAGCGCCATCGTCGAGCGATGGTATACATACAGGCGAACGTCGTCTGGGAGGGAGGGTAGTTTGATTCTGTGTGATACCCGGAGTCGGTTGACGTTTTTCGTGCGAGGGAAGGGTGCGAGGAATTGGTTAGGGGAATGTCGGACCTGCCTGAGGAGACATCGTCATTCTTGTTCTTTGTTATTGCGAGTCCCGCGTGCTACATAATGCGAGATAACTTTACTTGTGATGGATTTCTTCTTCTTGATATCATGGTCTCCATTGGCAGGCGGGATTATATCCGTTGGCACACTGTAATTGCCGCTCTTGGGCTCTGGATCAATGTCATCATCTGAAATCATGGTTGCGAACGGACCCTCCCCAACTACGCAGATTTTTCCAATGTAACGGAGGCTGCAGGCTGTATGTTCCCCAACTGACAACAGTGACAAGGTTCTGGTCCTCACATTACAAAAATGGCAGAATTTTATGACCATCCTTTTCCCTGAGCTACCCGGAACACGATTAGAAATATGGCGATTGCTGTGGGTGCTCGTGAGTAACGCGAAAGTGGAATAATCAAATAACCACTCGGAGTGGGATCATGATGTGACGCAGCAGCCGCATGTATTACAAGCTTGTCCTTGTTTGGTCTAATAGACTGGCAATATAGTTACAAACCTACCGCTTTCCCCAATTGAAAGCTCCCTCCCTTGGGCCAGTCTTCACCCTCCCAGTCCGAGTCCCATCAACCACAACCACAACCACCCAATCCGAAGACGACCTCCTCTCGCTCGACTTTCACACTCCCCAGCCCGTCAAGGACGTCAAGCAAGACATCCTCGCAGTCTTTTCAACAGCCCCGTCCGCACCTTCTGCCGCTCCATCGAATGTATTGGGACAGTTTTCCTCCGTGACGTCGGCCTCGTCGGCATGGGACCCTCTTGCTGGGCACGCACCATCGCAGTAACCGCAGCCAGTTAGCATGAAGAGTTCCACCCGCACAGGATTCTGGGGCGTCTCGTCGGGATGGAATCGCACGGTTCCCTATGCGAATCCGGGCACTAACTTATGGGGTAGGGCGCGAGCGGGTTAGGGTTCCGCCGCTGCCAACGCCAACTTGTTGAACATGTTCAATACGACGGACATTTGGGGCGGTGCAGCCGTGACGAACCATACGAACGGCAACGGAATGCGGCACAGTCAACGACGACGACGACGAAAAAAGACGACGTGTTTGGAGACTTGTGGGCGACTTCAAGTAAGCGCGGTTAGGCGGGCACTCGTAACACATTCTTATACACTTCAACTGTTTGATATAGATACCTTTCCGTAACCTGACATTTTCCGCCCTACGCCACCGCATCTACTGCAAGGTTATTAGTGTGAACATAAAGCAATATCGACCAGTGAAAACTCACCTTTTCGATTAAGCTCCGCGCAATCGGAGGGAAAGCCTCCTTGTGCGCTTCATACGTCCTCACTGTAGCCTAAGTCCCTATCGACACTGCCCACCGCCCGGAACACCGGTACAGCGCCAGGTCGTCGTCGAGCCCTTTGCGCCCGGTCAAGTACGAAAAACCCAGGTGAGCAGGCGTATGGAGGTGCTACTGGAGGACATGCTCGATGTAGGTCGTCCAGCCTTCGTTGAGCTAAAAGTGGCTTGCGTGGGCGTGCCTTGCCAAGGGGAGGATAGTTGGTTGTGGAATGTGAGGCGACGAAACGCTAACATAACCAGACTTCTTGCACTGATCGAAAATAATGTGTAGATGGCATCACCAACACACTGCCGTTCGACCATCGTCCGCTCCGCCTTGCACTGGAGGAAAACTTGGTGACATGCACCATCAAGAGTTCTCTCGGTTCAATCCGTCTTCAAGTTGTGGGTCTAGACTCTTTCGTGAAACTCTTCACCCATACCTGTTTCGATGATCTGAATGTACTTCATCAATTTGATTGTTATCCGATTAGTTCCTAGACGTGATGTCATCCCGACATCTATTTAAGTCAGGCGAACGTACTTGATGATATCTGTCCTCCTCCACATTTCCTACCCAATGTTCTTCAAGGTGATCACGATCGTTGCCGTTGCAGTGGCTATTTTCGTTCTGGCTGCCCAAACACCTAATGCTAGGGGGAAAAGCGATGGTACAGCCATACCACTCACGAAACGCTCTGATAACGACGCGCGCCAATTTCATGTTATGTCAGAAAACGCGTAAATCGACCTGTGATGTCCTCAGACATCGTTTTTGCTTAGACTTTTTTTTTAGCAAGATCATCCATGGGCCAAGTGGCATAGATGTCTCCGAAAGGAACACGGGAACGCCGCATCCTGCTGCTGTGAAACGGGTAAGGTCCGCAGCTGGCCTTGCTTTGACAAGATCCCCGCATAACGAGTGGTATGGGACCATTTTGATCGGCACTCCTCCCAAGCCCTTCACTGGTAAGTTCTTCCGTGCATTCGTGACACCCACTCAGTGGCACTCACTCTAGTCGCCACCTCAGTCCAGTTCAACACTGGTTCTAGGTAAGTGATCTCTGTCAATACCATCCACTCTCTCGTCTTATTAGACCCAGCGATCTCTTTGTTCCAGCCTTAACCGGTGATGTGAACTGCAGAAGCCACCGTAACCGCTGGGATCTAGCCGCATCGTCCCAGATCACCAACTCGGACCTCAATACAAATTTCGCGATAGAATTTGGAGATGGTAGCTTTGCCCGCGGTAAACAATACAGGGACAATGTAACCATTGCTGGTTTAACCGTATGTTTGTATTGTTTGCGAACATCATCATTTCTGACCGATGAATAGGCAGAAGTTCAGACCATCGGTGCTGCAACAACATACTCTTTAGATTTGGCAGCACCCGAGTTTGCTGCAGATGGTATATTGGGATTAGCCTTCCCGGCTGCGTCAGTATTTCGTGGCCGGAGCCCTCTGTTTATGACGCTCGACAATGAAGAAAAGCTGACTCAACCAGTGTTTTCACTCAGGCTCACCTCTCCCGGAGGCGAGCTGTACATCGGTGGAACGAACCAGGCGCTTTATATTCATAACACCCTCGTTTATACCCCTGTAATAAATCCGGTGAGCGCAAACGCCAGGCGGTATGGATACATACTTAAATTGCCCTTTCAGAGTCTCTGGCGGATCAAGATCGATGACATTCGAGTGAACGGAGACATAATTCTGACAGGTGTAATCGCCGTCATCGACACTGGTGCCCACTTCATCATTGGTGATCCGCAGCCAGTTATGGCCCTGCACCAGGCGGGTGGCGGGAGGTCATACCAGGCCCGGGGCAGGGGTGGTTATTACACCTGTGAGTTTCGATCGATTTTGGTACTTTTGATTAACTCCCTGTAGTCCCATGCAGGTCTTTTCCCTCTGTAACTTTTACCATCGATGGAAGGCCGTTTATAATGCCTGCCGGGGTCCTCAACCAGGGAGGGGTTACGCGTCGCTCATCAGAATGCTTTAGCGGAATTACGTCTGTGGCAAACATTGGTGAGATTCCTCTCATCTGAATGTTCTCCTCCCATGCTGACCGGCGAACCGGACTTCTAAGATTTTTGGTCGATTGGGACCATCTTCCTCCAGCAGTACTATACCGTGTTTGATTTCAACGAAGAGTCACCACGAGTTGGATTCGCACAGCTTGCGCCGATTTGAAGGTAATACGCCATACCAAGCAAGGTAGATATATACTACATGCTAGTGTTTTTTGCACAAGAGGTCTGACTGTAGTAGAGTTACGACCTGCCACCACCCTACCATTCTGTATCATCATACTAGACATTCTTGAGCTCGTCCTGTTCCGAAGGGGGTCGCGAATGTGTGACCCCAAGCATCAATAGGCAAACGTCACCTCGCAGCCGTCCCTGCAAATCTTGGCTAGTATTAGGCAATCATTGGTGCCACATACGAACTCAAAATATTCCTCCATGCGCACCGGAAGGCGGCGACGACCGCGGCGGAAATGGAAATGATGCGCATTACGCATTCTGCCTCTGCTGTGAACGCCTACGCCCATACCCGCCCCCAACGACGGTCCGTTTCACCAGGGCCTAGGGTCTCCAAGTCACATGGGCCGTTTGGCGCGTCTGGTTCCATTGATGGGATGCACTAAGTAGAGGCAAAGCTCTATTTGTGTATGGCGGAACAGGTGCACATTTAATCCCGCCGCGTTTTTCATGCGCTACCGCGTTTTTTTTGCTCGTCTGCCGCCGCGTTTTTTTCAGATTCCACCGCATTTTTGGTGTTGTACCTTTTATGTCAG
>JBBPOJ010001046.1:0-16986 GCA_038091395.1 Leccinum rimulosum | reverse complement strand
CACCGCGGACGTGTTCGTAATAGTTGTCAATTGACCCAACGGTTGACACTGCAGCTCGATACACCAAGGCTCTCAGTGACCTCTTCCATTTCCAAGCCCTTCTCGAGGAGTTCAAGAGCGCATTGTTTCATGTCGGCGCTGATTTTGCGATACACCATGATGCGCTACGACGAGCTTATGAATTTTCTGAATTTTTTGAATTTTTGAATTTATTTGGCGCAGTTATATGACTCGGCATGAATTTCTGAAACGGTTGTAGTGAGCTCAAACATAAGTTATTCTATTCCCAATTTACCAGGGTCTACGCTCATGGACGATGGCCTTGTGCGCCTCCTCCGCACCACGCCACTCATCCGGAAACTCGACCTGGAGGACGCTTGCAACATTACGGATGCAGTTCTCGAAGCGCTCACCCCGGTCGATGCCGAAGGTTCGACATTCAAGACGGCGGAGAAATCGCTCCGGGTGTCAAGCGCGACTAATCTGACTAACCATACGTTCAAAGCGCTCATTCGCGGCTGCCCGAGGCTGCGCGTTCTGCAGGCGGACAACACGACCATATCCGGTTCGGTGCTCAAGGAATTTGTGCGATTGGCCTGCGAGCGGAGCATGCGTGACGCCGAGCTGGTCGTCGTGGACTGGTCGGTCGGAAAACTCGCTATCGAGGGCGTGGTGAACAACATGCGCCCCCGCAAGGGGAGGCGTTCGTGGGAGGCAAGGAAGCTTGGGTATTTGGACGGAAGGGACGAGGGGATCTCAAAGTCGGGCAAGGCGAGTGTGACGAGACGAGGTGGTGATCAAGTCGTTTTACAGCTGGCAGATCGTCGATGATGTCAGGGAGTGGAGGAAGGCGAGCAAGAAACAAAATCTTTTGTTCATTGTGCGGTGTGTGCTCAGCAGCATTTAAAGCATGAGGTTGAGAATGTAGATCTTACAAGCTTGGATTTGTCCTTGCTTCGTAACGAACGGATTCCGATGCATTTATATCCTCAGACTTATAATCTTCCAGCTTAACCGCTCTCTCGTGTTTAGAGTGACGGCCAGTGAACGAACTGAGATTGGTAGGTCATTGTACGAGGTCGCGCCTGCGATCACAGAACTTTTGAGGCGGTGGCAAACAGATCCTTGGGCCAGACCTGAGACAGACATTCAACGACTCCATGCTTTCTCTGTTCTATTACTACGGAAGTTGCACAGCGTCTCTTGTCACATGCGAGGGACGACTGGTTACAAACTAAACCGCAGGAACGAAATTAGGGCATTGATCCGCCAATTTGGTACTCCTGCGTTGTTTGTGACCATCAATCCGTATGATGTATATAACACGATCGTTGCATCGCGTGGGGGTATCGAATTGAATGTATGGCAAGAATTGTCTTTGCACGAACGCTCCGCCTTCGTGGCTCGCAATCCTGCTGTCGCATCGCTTGCTTTCGACGATGTCATCCGTGCTTTTATTGACATCGTCGTGCAGGGAAATGGTCGAAGTCATGGGTTGTTCGGTACCTGTGAAGCTTATTAGTATGGAATGGTCGAGCCTGCCCAAGGGTGGGGCACACTGCATATTCATCAGGCTGTTGTTGTGGACTAAGGGCAATCCAAATCCCCGATTACTGCGTGATCGCATGCAAACGATAATACGTTTCGTTCGGACGTCATTACTTGGCTTGAAGATACTGTTAAATGTGAGCTGCCGGGGCAAACTTCCGTGATTGCACTCACGGAGGGTTCAACGCGCCCGCGGGTTCCCGAGGGTGAGATTGATCCTCGGTTGAATTCATAATTTGCTTTACTTGGGAGTTTCTGCTGTGCTGTCGGGTCCAGGTGCGCCCGGAGGGCCTTGTCTGTCGTGACGTAGTAGAACGAACTACTGTCACATCTTCTAACTCGCCCAAGCCGCCGATACCTCAGAACCAGTGCATTAAGAAAGCAAACATCTCACCCGCTGCAACTCAGAGACTTCCCTCTTCTATTACCTTCTCAATCCGCATCGGCCGAAGGGGTGACCGAGGGTTCAATCTACTGGATCCTCATGCCGAATGTCGGAGGGCGAATATCGTGATCCGGAAGCACAATACGACCGTCCAGGCTTCCAAACATATTGTAGTACTTAATCAACAGTCTTGTTTGCATGCCCCTGCGCCGTCACGACCACTGTAGATGTACAGCTCTTACTCTTCTCTTCCCGCTGGCGCAATGCTGTACAGTGGTCGTGACGGCGCAGGGGCACGCAAACAAGATCAAACTATTACCACAAAGGGTATCCAGTCGCGACCGCGCAGGCCCGGGGGAGCTAAAGCAAATTAAGCAATATCAAACTAAAACAATACTTGTACTGCAAAAGGTATATCCGGTCGCGACCGCGCAGGCCTGGGGGAAGCTCAAGCGATATCAAACTATACTACAAAAGGTATCTGGTAATCTCGACCCCATCCGTTTTGGTGTTGGGCCCTCAGTTACCTCGGGATTTCCCGATGACCGAAACAGGAAGCCTATCTGCCACGGTCGGGTGTTACCTTCTAAGAGACTAGGCACGCGGAAGCTCAAGTGATATCATAAATACTACAAAAGGTACTAAGTATCAAGGACTGAGCTGCTCCACTGAGTGACTACTAGTTGGCCGTCACAAAATGTCACATGAAGTAATGCGTTGAGTCATACTGTACAATTTGTATCTCCGCTCACGAGACTTTGCCGAGAACGAGTTCCTCTTTCCCTCGCCTCCTCTTGTGATCAACGTTCAAAAGAGCACGCGCTTAATCTATTACATCCGGTGACGATTCATTTCAAACCCTCGAACTATGTCAAGGAAGCAATCAAGAAGGCTTCCAAGATCCATTCTCGCTTACTATCTGGTCGCGACCGCGCAGGCCCGGGGGAGCTCAAGCGATATCAAACTATACTACAAAAGGTATCCGGTCGCGACCGCGCAGAGGCCCCAACGCTGTCTGAAATGGGGATTTATGATCGATAAGGTTTTAAACAAGATTTCAAGCCTTAGAACAGCAAGTGGTCGCGGCGCTGCCAGGAAACCAAACTCGAACTCTATTGAAATTCTGTCCGAGTCGGTCCATCGGAACGGAATTAACTCGTCAAGGAAATGGTAAATCCGGGCAATGCAGTAACATAGTACGCATGCACCCGTTATTGAAGATAATTGAACTAAACCTTACTGCCTTGCGAGTCGAGACTTGTCTAACCTAATGCTCCAAGAATCAATATGCCCGTCCGATATCAATGAGCAACGATGGACTCAGCCATCCAAACCACGATTTCATGGCCCACAGTAATTTTCCTCAGATACCGCCGTCGAACAATTTGCTGCCAGCGAACCATGCTCCTAATCCCGTCCCGCTGGATCAGGACACCGTTGACCACCGTCTCGTCGTTGTATACAACTCTTTTTATGATGAGAGCAAAATTTATGCCCCCAACAATGGCAACTACTGGCAGCCGCAGGCTCAGGGCGGCTTCCCTGGACCACAGCCATCCCACTATCCGCCTGAACAATCGGGATACATCCACCACGGCTCGGACGTCCACCCCTCTCAGCCTGAACAATCGGGATACATCCATCACGACTCGTACGTCTACCCCTCTCAGCCTGAACAATCGGGATACATCCACCACGACTCGGACGTCTACCCCTCTCAGCCTGAACAATCGGGATACATCCACCACGACTCGGACGTCTACCCCTCTCAGCCTGAACAATCGGGATACATCCACCGCAACTCGGACGTCTACTCTCAGCCTGAACAATCGGGATACATCCACCACGACTCGGACGTCTACCCCTCTCAGCCTGAACAATCGGGATACATCCACCGCGACTCGGACGTCTACCCCTCTCAGCAACACTTCCAACACCCTCACCTGCCTGCCAGCGAGCCACTGATTAATCCGATGTTCATGCCACAGACAGTTATATATCCCCTCGCCGCCGGCACAGAGCCTCACGAGCCACACTGGGCCTTCCAAGGCGGGCCGGTTGTCATTGATCAGCCGGTACCTTACCCTACTCAGCCGGTACCTTACCCTACTCAGCCGGTACCTTACCCTGCTCAGCCGGTACCATATCCTGCTCAGCCGAACCTGAATTTTCAACCCCCGCAACCGCAGGGGGACCCGCAACAGCAGGGGGACCCGCAACAGCAGGGGGACTCGGAGTCCGACTATCCTCCAGTGTATCTTACCACAAACGATGCGACGCGGGCATCCATTCTGGTGCCGCCTGCGTACAATTACGCTGCAAACCACCCGAGTAGCGCAGGAAGTAAGTCCAGAGCTTGCCTCTACCCCCAAACTCACTAACTTTATCATGGTAGGCCGGTTCCTCAACTCACTGGTACAGGCGGGCGCGCATCATCTTGCTTGCGTCTTCATGGACGCTTCTAGCGAACTGTGGATACACGCTTGCAATAATGTGATCGGAAAAGATGGCCCAACGGATTTACTTAAGGACCGGACCTTCACCAATGCCGGTTTCCAGCGATTGTTGAAATCGCCACATTTGCCAATCGAGAATTGTAAGTACCTCTTCGTCTAATCTATATATTGTGCGCGTCTAACAATTCATGAGGTACCATTACCGTGCACATCCCAGATCATCCAGGAGGGCGGAAAATCGTCGAAAAAGTGGTTCTGGTTGATCCCGATAACAAAGAATTCATGCAAGCTGTCAACAACGAGGTAGGCTAACCGTCTCCGTTTTTCTAGCTGCTATTTTGACGCACAATATTATACTAGTTACATCGCATCCCTGACCGTATTCACGAACACCTATGGAAATGTTCCATTCGTCTCCTGCAGCCCTCTACTCATCGCAGGGGGATCTTTTCGACTCCAACTCAGGCTGACTCGGAGTCCGAGTCTTCTCTCGATGGCGCGATGCACGCGAAGCTTCGATGGGCTTTCACGCGAAATGCTGTGTGGGGCTTCGGTATCTTCCACGAGATAGTGGAAGATAAAAACGGATTCCGTCCGGTAAGTACTTCAAATTTTTGCGCAAATAATCTATTGTGCTAAATGTTATATAGGGTCGGTGGTTCGCTAACATGGATTTCATCAATGCGTTGCAGGAAGGGATATATGATGACACATCCAGCGGTTGGCTTGGGTTCATTGATTCCACAGCTGCCACGAATTCATCGTGGAAATTGACCGAGTGTCCCACGGCGCATCTTTTCGCCGTTGCTATCAGCTGGGTATGTGTCTCCACGACCGTTTTTGTGCGGACCATGCTAATTGCCTTCCAGATCATTGTGACAGGGCGCTTCGACTTCCTGAAGATACGCGTAGCCACATCCGATTGGGTCTCGAACGCCCGAATTGAGGAAGCCAAAGAGTTCACCAAGTTTTTAGAGCCCTGGTTCCTAGACTTCTGGAGGAAAAACAGATGGGATCCGCGAACACGATCAGAACGCGCCGAAGGAATGGCGTTTATGCTTCGCCATGGACCAAGTCCGCTTGAGGCCATTTGAGCTTCCTTCACTGTATTAAGTATGACTACAACGCGGAGAACTATGTCTGGCTTGCTACTCTTGTTTCTGGTACGGTTCAATAGTAACGAATAGTAACGACGGATTCAGAAGACCTATCTGATACCCCATCGCATGCGGCATTGCATATGACGTGGAAGGAGTGGGAAGTAGGCAAGGACCAGTTGTTTGAGAAACGGACCTCGAGCCACGGGTGCAACTATATGACGTGCACACGGATCCACACCAGGCTGATTGTGATAAGCTCGACACTGCTCCGCCTGCAATTGTCCTGTCGCAGGGCGTTGATGATAACATAACATGGTGCGTACGGGCCTCCTTCATACGCTATCTTGTGGTAATCTTCGCCAGACTCAGGATGTAGTCTGCAGAGATAGCATAGGTGTTCTTGTCGTTGGCAAGCTTTGTGCCAAATTTGGCAATTTGGTATGTGCGTGAGAGGTTTTACGTGACAACATTGTGACAACATAAACGTTGAAGCTTGAAGGGAGCTCCGAAGGCACCTGAGAAGGTGTCATTGGACCGACACGCAGATAACGTCGCGCGAAGAGCCGAATCGAAGATGGTTTGGCGCAAGGCGGAACAATTACACGGGCCGCCTTTGGCGATTCAAGTTCGACTTCGTCGTTCCACCCGATTATCAGGCTCGTCTAGCTATCCGAGCACTCTAAACACCTCTACGGAGTAACTGAGTGGTCTACTTCGTTTTTATATTTATTTCCCCTTTTCCCTTGTCTCGGCTTTCTTTCTTGGAGCAGCGGCGGCCCCAGATCCGGTTCAATGATGGATTGACTCAGGCTTCACCGTCGTCGCGTATAACCGCCCAATCAGTCGACGATTTTCTCGCAAACGAGGCCAAGGGTGAGCGATGATAGCACACCGTCCTACCCTATATTTATCTCCCCCTTCCAAGGCACCAATGTTCAGGGCGTGCACTCCATTCAAGAGCTCGTTGCCAAGTTCAAGCGTCCGTGCAAGATCATCCTCCTCGTCAAGGCCGGTCCTGCCGTTGACAGCTTTATCTCCCAGCTTGAGTCTTATTTATCATCGACGGTGGTAACTCGCACGATCCCGATTCCATCCGTTGTACCAAGGAGCTCGAGTCCAAGGGCCTCTTGTTCATCGGATCCGGTCTGTCTGGTGGCGAGGACGATGCTCGTCGTCCTCCCCTCATGCCTGGCGGTTCCCCAGCTACGTGGCCAACCATCAAAAAAATATTCCAGGCTACCACTGCTTAGGTAAACGGCGAGCCCTGCTATGACTGCGTCTGGGAAACCGGTTCTGAACACTACGTCAAGATGGTGCACAACGGTAGATCATTCTCCCTTGCGCTATGCTCCCTCGCAACTTAAATTCAACCTCAGGTATCGAATACGGCGACATGCAGTTGATTGCCGAGGCCTATGACATTTTCAAGCATGGCCTTGGCCTATCGGAGGAAGAGATATTTGAGAAGTGGAACACAGGTTTCTTGGATTCATTCCTTATCGAGATCACCACGAACCTCTCGAAGTACACCGATGACGATGGCGTTCCCTTCGTCGCCAAAATCCTGGACCAAGTTGGTCAGAAGGGTACTGGCAAGTGGACGGCCATCGCTGCTCTTGATGCTGGCACCCTGGTATGTTGCGCTATTCCCGAAGATGCTGATTTCTGACACAATAATGATTGTAGTGCAATCATATAGTTACCTTGATCGGCGAGGCTGTGTTTGCACGTTGCTTGTCTGCTGTCAAGGAAGAGCGTGACCGTGCAAGCAAGGGTATTGCTGGACCGCAGAAAGAGCCTTTCCGTGGCAATAAGCAACAGTTTATCGATGATCTCGAACAGGCCCCCCACGCCCCCAAGATCATATCATACACTCAGGGCTTTATGTTTATGAGGGAGACTGCCAAGGGGGTTTGTGGTGGCCTATCGAGAGTGACCGCGCAGCGTAGTCGAGCTGGAACATGAAATATGCTGGCATCACTTGCATGCGGCGCGGTGGATGCATTATCAAGGGTTTGTCGGTGCATCACACACTACGAATCCATTTTCTATTACTTACATGTTTTCAGAGTGTCTTCCTTGGTGATATCACATCTGCATACGAAAAGAATTTCAAGCTCGAATTCCTCCTCTTCGATGACTTCTTCAACAAGTGTACGCTTGGCTGATTACGGATTTTCAGACCCATTATGCTCTGCAGCTGTCCACAAGGCGCAGCCTGGTTGGAGGCGTATCATTGCTCAAGCGCTCTTTGGGGCATACCAAGCCCCGCCTTTAGCACTGCACTTACCTTCCTCAATAGCTACAGAAGCGAGATCGTCCCTGCCGACCTCATTCAGGCGCAGGTGCGTTGGCATGGATGATGCGTGTGTACGTGATGCGACTTTTCACTGACCTGTGGTACCCCGTAAAGCGTGACTACTTTTGTACTCACACCTTCCGTGGACTATGTCCTCCCTGGAAAAGACAATGCGAAAACTCAAGAAAGGCGAAGACATTTGTACGTCTCGAACAATTACTAATTCACCTGTGTACTTACCATACTATTCAGACATCAATTTGACTGGACGTGGTGGGAATGTATCCGCAAGCACTTACTCTGCCTAAAGCCGACGTCTATACCGGTCCCGTGTGCCTATTGACTGAACGTGTATCTTCAATGACTTCGTGTAACGTGGCGATTAGATCAGGCGAGCGTACGAGATAGACTGTTTTACGATGCAGAAATAAAATGATGCCTTATTGCCGCATTTCATTCCCTACAAGAACTGCCAGGCTAGGTTACCGAGTAGTCTGACGTGATCCATGCGCGGGATCTTCCGAGTCTGCTCTTGATGAAGATTCTTTCCATATCATATTTAACAAATTATATAAACACGTGGCAGCGCTATTGGTTACCAACTCCTCTCAGGCTCCGGCTTTGTGTAGAGGCACGCAAAGTCGTGCAGTGTACCGGACCGCCGACAGTGTTGACACGATTCCCAACGCTTCGTCACGGTCTCCCACTCCCGCAAAGAAGTCATGCGGTATGGGTTCTTGAAGTGTTGCTCAACGGTTCGTTCGCCGAGTTCACCCACTGCTCCCACTGCTCACTTGCATACTCACCCTCTTCAGCAACAAAAATCGAGTATCGATCCAACTGGGTATTCTGTCAGTTCCTTGATATTGTCGGTGGCACAACGCACTGAAGGTGTCTCTAGGGCAAATACAGTCACCATCGCAAGCGTGCTTGTAATTCTTTCCCAGTCATTTAGGTTCCCCTTCAGATGTCGAACTGCGCGCGCTCTGCCTTACGAAGCAATATCAGGTCAATTTTTCTATAGGTGACACATGATGCCTAACGAAAATTGAACCACTTGGGTTATTTCTGTAGGCGAATACCTTCCATTCTACGCCAGAAAACTGAATTCTCTCAGTGACGGCGACGATCGTTCCATACTCGTCAGGGTTTTCCGCAAGCGCTATATGGGAAAAGACCAGTTGGTTGGATTTCTCTCTGATCCATCGACGAAAATGAACCGTGGAAAACGGTACGGTGACATTTTATATTGTTGCGTTCTGCTGACGCAGACTCTACTATCAGTGTTTGAAGGCTCCCTTACCAATCGGTATACGGTGAGTGGACAAGTAGCCACAGCGGACGGTCTCTGTTGTCGTACGATGTAAGTTAGTTAATGGGACTTAGCGCATGCGCGCCGCCGCCAATCAGCAAGCTTGGCACACCATCAGCTTAGGGCATGCTCACCAGCCATATGGTGCTAGGGTCGTCATGCCATATTCCTCAAGTATCGGACATGCGACAGTTCCACTCCACTCCAATGGAGTGATGACGGAAACAATGTGGATAGCGGGTCAATATCACTGGTACGACTCGTACGGTACAAGCTCTCTTATCTAATTTAGTTTGTTTCCATGGGACGCCGCGGCATCGCATGTGAATAGCGAAAAAAATGCACACAACTGCCAACCCAAATCCACGGTGACGCACGCCTGTAGGATGCCGCTTAACAACCTCCCAGAGTGGTTGCATCTGCACTCGCAAGCGATGTTGAGTACAGAATACATCGAAGTGTTGAGGTTGGTCTCAATCAGATATTTTCGCGACGAGAATCACCGTTAAACGACCTTATCGCAGGAAGCTGCTCGTTATATGCGACATGCGCGCAGAACGGTGCTCACTACTGCCGACATCGACCTCGCCTGCGCACCCTGAACATAGAACCTCTATACGGTTTATGATACTCCACATGCTCTTTCGACGCGCGTTACCGCTCCTACATCATTCTTCCGCTGGAACCGTGTATCTTGTGGAGGGCGAAGAGATCGATTTAGATAAAGTTTTGAGAGAGGAAAAAAATATAATTCCGAGAGGTGTTATTGTGTCAACTGGTCCGCGCACTGGTCCACTAGTACCGGAGAACCCGCCTGCCGTTCCGCGAAAAGACCCTACGCCTACAGCTACTGACAACCAGATCACCGCTACACACTACCTTGGTGTCTCAACAGGGAAGGAAACTCCTCAAACGACTCAACAAAACCAACTCGTCAAACAATGAATCAGCTATTACACACCCAAGTTACCCTCCCTCCCGATTCATCGTCTGCTTTGGATACAGCCAAGCGTACAGTTGCTCTTGCGAGTCTTCGTGCAAACGCCGGTCTGCAGGCACTCGTGCCGCACTCGGGACGATGAATCGAAGAAGGTGGTGTTATCAATGTACTTAGGGAAGGAATGGGCGGCGAACCGGAAGGAAAGACATTCTAGGTCTTGCTTAACGTTGTGGGTGCGTTTCTTGAGAACACATCCTTGTTCATTGAGTCATACGTGCGTACATTCCAGTCTACTCACTGCTGTCTGTATGCTGACCACCCCACTCAGCTACACCAAATCCTGCCTTCCATCCCGTCCACGCTCCTGCATAGAAACTTACCGCGAATCAATGTTACCCACCTTCACACTGCGGCCGCTCAGACGTTGGGCAGGTTATTGACTCGACACTCGACGACGCATCCCTCTCTCTCCACGCATCATGAAGATACCCCTGGTGGCACTGCTGGGTGGGGATGGTTCGGCGTCCGCACCTGCATTAAAACAGTTTCAATTCGCTCACTATTGTACAAGATCCTTCGAGCGCGGGACCCAGAGGGACACCAAAACCGCTCGGAACTCGGGAGGTGCGATTCGCCGATTGGTCTGCATCGGAAAGCAGGCCGGCCGTTCGGAAGGGTCCTCGAAGACGGTGGAGCGCGTGTGGTGGGAAAAGAATGCGTTGCCTCAGACGATGAGCGTGTCGATGGCGTTGTTGATGCGATCATGGTGCGTTTACGGCGATTAATTGTTTCCAATATGCGTCGTTGCTGAGAGTTTGTGTGTTTCTCCAAGCAGGTCGCTCTTCAGTCGCTTTTACCTATCTCTGACATGCCAGATGTTCTTGATCGGAATTGGGAAGATGTCGAGTTGATCGCCTTTGCATCGAAGTCGGTTACCCCGTGTCTCCGACCTCGATTTCCATATCATCTTCGTCGACCATCGACAGGCAATCAATTCGATGAAGGTACCAAATTCTGCGCACGGACGGGATTCCTTGACGCAGACCGTGAGGTGAGTTGTTTACACTCATGGATTGGCCCGCCGGACACTGAATGGGTGCGCACCACGGGCTAAAAAACATAGGGCCTCATGCACCGTCTCCGAAGCGGCATGGATGCCCAAACGTAACAGCTCTTCTCCTCCGAGCAAAGACTCGTTTGCTATGATTATCGCATCAGATCGAAAGCCATGCGGCATCGAAAAAATGAATGGGTATGTGGTGTTCGTGGAATGGTCCCACCGTGACAGCCACGATCACCACCTGCATGATATGTGTAGCAATGCCTCCTCGGACCCTGCGGAGAACTCGTCACTCCATGTTTAATGTTTATGGCGTTATTCTTGAACGATATGGAGAGATGTAATATTCTTGGATTGTCATTGTACTTAATACCTCAAGGACTATAAAATCTTCATCCAACCGTTTATATTTGCTCGGTATGAGTTGCATATGACAGCAGTCAGACTCTAACACTTGCACGGTCTGCCATGTCACCGTAACTTCATCCCTACGATCATTAATGAACTCGGCTTTTCTGCAGCTAATGCCCAGCTAATTTCCGTCCTTCCATATGCCGTGGGTTGTATACATATTGCACCGTTCCGATCGTTGGGATTTATCCCGTCCTTCATAACTTTTGACGTGATCGCATTCAAGTTTGTTTCCTTGGTGGGTTTATTATACTGGCTACACAAAAGAATTCTGGTGCTTCGTACGCTGGCGTTGTCCTTGCTGCGGTCGGTGCATCTCAACCATCGCTGTCGATATCGCATGGGTTAGCTCAAACGCCGGGGTGTTGCCATTGCAACGGCCACTGCTAATTTCTAAGGCAAATTTTTGAGGTGTAAGCCGCAGCGCATTTTCTTCCAGTGCTAGCATAAAGACTGATAGAGCGGTAACAGAATCTCAGGCTCATCGTTTATGTATCTACTTTGATCCTCCACGATTCCATGTAGGCCACGGGAGATGGGTTGGCTGTCCTTCTATAGTGCGCACACAGGTTCATAACGCTCTGCATCCCACGCCACGACGTGCGATGAGTCCGACGTTGGTCCGAGTCCATGCCCAAGACCGCGCACTCCATCCTGTTGGAGTTCCGCTTATTGAAGTCACGGTGATCTTCATTCCGAACTCCTGCGAAACTCAGCCTTATTGGCCAAACTCCATTTTTTCCAGTTTCCCTTCTTTCCCTTCTACCACATCCCCTACAAACTTTGTTGACTTCAATGCTGTATTTATATCATTACAGTGCGTATTTCTTTCGTTCCCATCGTTTTCCAGCCTCACTTTGGGTCAGTAGGGCCGCAAAATACCCCGATCCGACACCACCTGGAGTGTCGGGATCTGGAAAGAGCTGGGCACTTGGCGCGAGCGCTTCTATAGCATGTTGGCTAGTTTGGATCTCCATGGTGTCGGTTTTCTCTTTCTTTCTACCGCCGATGGCGCGTCAGTGAGTGCTTCGTCTTCGTAAAGAGCCCTTGATTGAGCCTATTGCCGAACGACCGCACATCATCCTACTTTACGTTTCTTCCTCCGCGTTCAGCCCTACCTCCATGACATCTTACACAAACTTTTGCTTCGTGCAGTACATCCGCTACACGGCCTTCTTTGGGGAAAACGATTGCCTCCGTAATGGTTTCGCCGAAACGTTCTGGTTCTATTCGCAGAATCTACCCATCATCAAACTCCTCTTACCCGAGCAGCTCGAGGTCTCTGCGTCACGCTTCTCCTGTCCTTCTCTGCGAATCCGGTATGTGTTGGATTGATTGAAGCTGATTTTAACGCTCGAGACTTTCTTCCGCACGTTCGACGGTACGTTAACGGACTACGCCCGTGGCGTTCTCTTTTCTAATGCTGCGTGGACAGCATGGCGCGCGCTCGTCCTTTTCATTAGCTGGTATGGTCTCTTCTGCTCCTTAACCTCGACTAGTGCTCTCGAACTTACCACTTCCAACTTCGTTATTCCAGGATTCATCAGCAAATCATGATTTAGCTGTAGCATTCTGCAATGCTCTGCACAGCAAATTACAGTTCTCATATTGCTACAAAAAGGTCCCCCTCCATGCAGTCTGGTCACAGCAGCCACAGTACTGTGCAGAACTAAATACTCTGTGAGACACCATACAGATAAAGCCAAACTGTATCTTCTGTAAAGTCCACAAGGTCCATAGCACTCTAGATACTGTACATTCCATGAGGTCCATAGCACTGTAAATACTATACAGTCCATATGATCCATAGCTCTGTAGATACTGTACACTCCATAAGATCCATAGCACTGTTACTATACAGTCCATATACTCTATGGCATCTGTAGAAACTTTGCAGTCCATATACTCTTTAGTAATTGTGTGGACCGTAGTAATTGTGTGGACCGTAGTAATTGTGTGGACCGTACAGTCTGTATGTTCCATAGCAATTATGTATACAATAGAGGCTGATTGTGGAATGTTAACCGTTGAAAGTATCTATTCAGCTTGTATTCGACCACAAGTATGCTACTAGCGTCCATTAGAAGTCATCATAACCGATGTCACTACCTTCCGCCTCCGAGTCCTCATCACTAGTATCCTGACCACCAACAGAACTTCCACTGTCATTAGAATTACCGGAACCGTGCTCATCATCAGAATGCCCGGGCATATCATCATCTTGATCATTCCGACCCAACTCCGGCTCCGGCTCCGAGTCAGACATGTCCATCCCGTATTCATTAGGAATGGCATGCCCATCACCGGCAGCACCATTGGGGAAGCCATCCCTATTCATTAGGTTAGCAAGAGCTAGGAAAATTTATTCGCCGTCACTTACATTCCTTCCGCTGCCCAATCAGCAAGCATCTCCGAGAGCCGGTTACCTTTTGAACGGTGCGACGCAATAGTTTCAATACTGCTGAGGAATTTGAGGTAGGCTGCCTCCAGTTCTTTCGAATTGAGCTTTGGATTGGTGTCCTTGCCAGTACTCTTATAGAGATGTAGTACGAAATGAATCTGTAGCCCGTAGTGAGCAACCACAAGAGGCAGTGAAAAAAACATACCATTGCAGCGACTAGCGCAAGTGCCTTCTTTGGGACGGAGTGTTGAAACTCGGGGAATGTCCGAAGGGACTTGCTTGTGTTCGAGTAAAACACAGAAAGGCAGACTTGCTTGAGAACCGGATGACCGAAGAGAAGCTTTTTCCCCTGATGCCAGATGGATCAGTTGTGTGACGGCCATGATGGATTCACTTACATGTGCATCAACTCCCCCCTGCAGGTATTCCGAGTTGTGAAGGAGTGTCGCGGCTTTGTCTTTGAGAAACGTGATGCGTGCCTCCCGGGATATTACACCTGGCGGAGCGTAGAGCACGTACCCCGGAGGCACTGCCTCTTGAACAGCCCTCTTGATGATGCTTCGGAATGATCCGACATCTTCATATAACTGAAGATAGTTAGCTTCATTCTTTATATATAGTTCATTATATACCAGGTGCGCCATGTCAGACTTGTGCCCATTATACTCTAGCGAATGGTTGAGTACAAGGGCAGAGGAGCGAACAACAACTTACTCGTTTCGACGACCCTCTGCTCGCGTTCATAGCGAGTGATGACTCCGAGTAACACTTCATAACATTCGCCGTCTATTGCAATCCGTTTGTCTGGGAGGAATGGATGGCCACAAAAGAGAGCACGTCGCATTTCGGCCTTGGCAGTCTCCAAGAGCTGTTGCCAGTGTTTGGGGTAGAACCCGATGTGCCATGGCTTTGGCTTGATATTGGCCTTCCGATTCTTTGAAAACCGGCCGCGACGGCCTTGCAAGTCCCCTGAGACTTCAGTGTGCTGGACGTTCATTGCAGCAGCATCTAAGCCCTCCTCACCAACCGTACGCATGTGATTGCGTTCGACGGCAGGCGCATGGGCACGCTCTCGCTGAGCGACAGGAACCTCATATCCCGTCTGGCGTTGTCTCGACGAGCGATCGTCCTGACTGTTCCGATCTCGAACGTTGGCCAGTCGGTGGGGATCTGGAGATCTGCGGCGGCCGTTGTTCAAATGATGGCCACCCAGTACATTGTAATTAGTATTAGCCTACACAATATTGAGTTGAACATCGCCTGACGTGAATTGAAAAGGCTTACATGTTCATCCCCACGTCGTACAACGTTGACTTGAGCGTCGTTGTTGTGAGCATTCTCGGCTGTTGAATTGGAGCGAGAGAGTGGTGGTGTGGGGAGGGCGTGACGCTGAAGGTGCGGCGCATTCAAAACGCGGCGGCGGGGCTGTGCAGTGTCTCTGGCTGTGTCGTGTGGTCGTGAGGGAGCCTGCTGGGGAAGACGGTGGGAGTGTTGCACTCGAGCACCTTCCCGTGCGGCTGAGCCGTCGGTAGCATCCATTTGATCCTCGTAATTCTGGCGTCCGACTACATCCTCTCCGCGTGGAAGGGTGTCATCACCACGCGGTACTTGTAAAAAATTAATAATAGCACGACAAACGTACAAAACGACATACCTCCAAGTCGTTCATCATCGAAATCAACTGAGCCGCTGCGTGGACCATCAACGACTATTCTGCGATCGTGATCCCCACCCTCTGAACGGCGAGCATGGGGTTCATGGTTGTCAATGTTCATCTGAATTGCGACGTCATGAAAATTACCGCGTGAATTGTAAAGTAGGAAGAGACGGATCACGAACCTCGTTGAAGTGGACACCGTCATTGCCTGTGCGTGCCACCGCATCATCCCTGCGGCGATCCCTGTCGTACTCCTGTAGGGTTTGCCTGCCGACAAAGTGGGAGACTTGGGTCTGCAAGCCGAAACGACCATCCGGGCCTGACGGTGCAATCTGCTGAGAGTTGCTTTCGAATGGGTCAGAGTTCATGTCGTCTACGGGAGTCTATAAAACGTTAGCATACGATTGAGTTGTCCGCAGTCATACTGACCTTGGCCCGCTGCTTCCCAGCCCTTTTCCTCCTCCGATGTGGAGTCGGAGCCAAGTGGTTGACAGATTCGTTGTCCAGGAGGTCCCTTGCTTGCTCGCGCTGAGGTTGATCGATTGCCTCGGTGGTCCTCCGCAATTGGGAAAGGTAGCCACCTTTACCAGCATTCGCACGAACTGGACGAGTCGCCTGCATTGCCGCAGGTTTGGTCGCTGTGGAAGGGCTAGTACGGCGAGCTGGCGCCATGAGCACGAAGGCAGGTTCGCCTTGGAGAAACGAAAGGAAGGGAGTTCAAAAAAGCCTCGAGGAGCCTGTTTATAAAGCCCGTCGCCCGGCAGATGCCCGCTTGATTACCTCTTCGACTATTCATTGAGTTTGTCGCGGAGAGTTGGTTGTACGTCAAAAAGAAAGCGTGAGAAGAAGACACATATATGCATTTCATAAAACCACATCTTAGTCAACCGGCGAAGATCGTCTGGCGGATGCTGGTGCGCCCAAGACAATTCTCGATTGGTTGCATCAGTTTGTTTTTAGCCCAGACGAACACAAACAAACTTGAAGCTTGAAGTCTGTGTAGTTACAACGACAATCGAGCTGATTCGATTACATAATTACAATGTCGAAGTAGTAGTAGCGACTCGGACGTGCGATGGACAAGCGAGGACCGGGGAAACTGGCGCACTTCGGGGATGCGAAGCGTGGGGTAGGCAAGTTGTGAATACGCCCAAGAAGGCCTTGCGTTGTTCGCCAAGATAGTTTCGATGATCGACAGTTATCGAACCGGGTTGAGTCAACTTCATGATCCTTACTAGGCGAGCTTGGCAAAGAGCCGCAAAAGGTGCAGAGAATAGTTGGACAGCCACGACGGTCTGTTTGACCACTGCAGCATTAGAAGTAATGTGATTCCAGGCGCAATGAATGATGTCCTTCTTGACGTCCTCCGAAAGCTCGAGGAAATGGCCCACCAGAAACGAGGTCAGATGCGTGAACT
>JBBPOJ010001045.1:0-16997 GCA_038091395.1 Leccinum rimulosum | reverse complement strand
CCGAAGCCACTGAGGCTTTGGCAGATCAAGCCGGTTCTAGAGGCGGTCTACCAGGCTCAGAGAACTTGGCCGGTGCTGAACAAGATGAACTACAGCTTCTGCAGGTCATGGTCGACAAATACCAAGAGAAAACAGAGAAAGAGATATCAAGGACCATCAAGGCTCGTGTTTTCTGCCACCCTCTGCCTGCTTCATAGATTCTCACCTTGAAAAACCAGGCGATCGAGGTGGATAAACGTATTTCCGCAGAATTGTTTATCAATGTAGAAGTCGATCCTACGTTGGTTGAAGAGATCTTGGGTCTTCACTCTCAGGAAGAAACCTCCAGGGGTCGGTCTTTGACTTCATTTCCATACTACGTATGCTTCAACTCATTCCTCTCTAGTGCGCCACTACGTCGACCACACAAAGGAGAAAGCCACGACTCGTCTCGCAATGACATATGGTATTCTACGCAGACTTGGGTTTGCCGAAGATTGGGTACTACGGTGTCTGGGCGCCATTTCCGGCATCGAGCTTGACGAGGCCTTGGATTGGGTGAGTCCAGCATGGCGGCGATCGTGTCTGATACTCACGTTCCAACAGCTCGTTGTGCATTGCCCCGCTCACGAAGTCGAAACGAGTGCGTTGTCTCGAATCCTGATCTGCAAATAGTTTGAATCCATGCGCGTTTCCCAGATGAAGCTCCCGACGATATGCGCAAATCAAGCAATACCCCTGACGTCGCAATCCACTTGCAGGAATCCCCATCCAAGTCACCCGAACCAGAATCCTCGAATTCCATAAACACGGGGACGGACACGCCTCCCGTTCTTTCGTCGCAGCATCCTTCCAACAGGAACCAAACGTCGCTCCTGGAAGGATCGTCGACCAGTGCCAATCTGAGTAACAATGCATCAAAGTTAATCTCTCCAGAAATCGACGATCCCAACGTGGAATACTCTCGAATAAAATTGGAGCTTATAAATCTCAAGAGGAGCAACGTGTCTCAAGGACAGAAAGCAGATGGCACACGCCTTTTGGAAGAAAAATTGCGGACCGTGAAGTCCCACTACTTCTTTGATGAGAGGGATGCCGAACTACTGTATCGCTCTGAACTCGAAAAGGTGGATGCACAATTCCTTGAGGCGAAGCTTCGCGGGTCCCTGGAACCTTCTCGGCCGAATATCCCCCAAAGCACCAATGCTCCAGCGATTACCACAGCACCCCCGGCACCAGAACAGAAGCCTGACCTGTTTGACGAAGAGGATGACGAATCTTCCGGAGGGCTGCTTGAACTTCTGGACGAACCATCCGAAGTTTCAGGCCCCGGGGGAACAGCGATTTCCGTCAGAGACATGCAGTTCCAGAAACAGAGCGGAGGGAAGCTACCGCAGGTCGTGCTCTCGGAATACGTATACAAACTCGACCGATACGCTGCTGTCACGTTTAACAGCCTATCTGGAGATAGCCGCGCCAAGCGCTCTGGAGTCCGTGTATCGTGGTGTGGCCATAAAGTGGACGAGTGGAAGATGGAAGACGTTGCTTGTCGCGAAGAATCTCAAGCAGAACATTACATCGCTACGGTCGCGCTCCACGCACTTTCGTTCCCTTCTACGGAAGGTTTTGCTGCCGGACTGATGAGCAGCCCTGTTGGCAACACGTTCTTTAGATCATTCCCTCCAGTTTTTAGAGATCTGTGGGAGGAATTAGAGGCAGATAGGAAAGTTCGGGAAGGACGTATAAACCAAGAGATTTGGGCCAAGTTATGGAGTATTTCTGACGAAAAGATCAGTCCAGATGCGGACGTGAGTTACCTTCTTGCTTCCGACATTTGTGTTTTGAACTCGATTTAGGCGAGAGAGGCAACCTCTGGATTGGTTTCGGAGACGAAAGGCGTCTATCAGACGCCAACTCTCACGCGAAACATCGAAGCAAATTATGAACAACTCATTGCAGACTTCAAATCGCGTCAAGCAAGGCCAGCCTATCAAGAAATGCTGGTTAGTTTTATCTCATCCATCTCATGAAAGTACATTCACACTGGCTACGTCAGGTTCATCGGAACTCTCTACCCATAGCAAAATATCGCGAAGACATTATTTCTACGTTACAAAACACTCAAGTCCTTGTGCTCTGCGGTGAGACGGGATGGTGAGGACCGGCCACGCAAGTCCGACATTGTCACTGACGTTCATCGCAGCGGGAAGTCCACTCAAGTGCCTGCTTTCATTTTAGAAGACTATCTCTCGCGCGGACAGCCTTGCAAGATATATTGCACGGAGCCTCGTCGCATTTCTGCAGTTTCGCTCGCTCAGCGTGTCTCGCGTGAATTGGGAGATTCCCCCACGGCTGTCGGCACTATGAATTCTCTCGTTGGATTCGCCATTCGTTTGGAGAGCAATACTTCGAAGAATACACGCTTGACCTACATCACCACCGGCATCGCGCTCAGAATGCTGGAACGCGGTTCTGGACGTGGTGACCAAGGTACAGCGTTTGATGAGGTGACGGTAAGCATGATCTATCTCTTCATCTTATCCCGTATGGCAGAACAGCGCAATGGAACGAAACTAGCACATAATCATCGATGAAGTTCATGAGCGCAATATCGAGTCGGATTTTCTCCTCGTTGTTCTCAAGTCTCTGTTACCGCTACGCCCTGATTTAAGGTACGAAATTGTGCTTTCTGTGCCACTCCAATCCTCAGGTGTCTCAACAGGGTAATCCTCATGTCCGCGACGGTGGATTCGGAGAAGTTGTCAAATTTTCTCGGTGGGTGCCCGGTAATCCATGTTCCGGGTCGGACTTTCCCTGTAGACGTCCTGTACCTCGAGGATGCCATTGAACGTACTGGCTGGTCAATATCTGAGGACTCGCCTTACGCGAAGCGACGTGAGTTTCGTGTTAGTTCCCCAACAGGATAAGAAATCCACTTGCCTTTCTCTAGGAAATAGAAAATTCAACCAACGAAAGAACCGTGTAGACTGGGACGAATCCACGGTGATCGACGAAGATGAAGATGCGACATTAGTCGAAGGCGAGTCTAATATGAAAATGCCGATCTCGTTGGAAAAGCGCTATTCTCCTTTGACGGAACGGACGGTCGAACTCCTCGACGAGCGTACAATCCCTTACGATCTCATTGTTCGGCTACTCGAATGCTTGTGCTTTAAAAACCGGTCACTAGTCACGTTTTCTTCCGCGATCTTGATTTTCATGCCTGGGCTTGCCGAAATCCGCCGAATGAACGACATTCTCTCGGATCACCGCTCATTTGGGCAAGAATCAATGTTCCGTATCTACCCGTTGCATTCCACTCTTTCAAGCGAGCATCAAAATGTTGTGTTTGACCTTCCTCCATCCGGGGTGAGGAAGATCGTCATTGGTAGATGTCTAGCATATTGTTGAACTGATGGCATCAACTGATCCCCATTCTCAGCAACAAACATTGCAGAGACAGGCATCACGATCCCTGATATCACTTGCGTCATTGACACCGGCAAGCAGAGAGAGATCATGTATGCGCCTTATGCTACTACATTGGCACAGGGTTAACAGCTCCTCAGGTTCGACGAAAAGCGTCAATTGAGCCGCTTGGTGGAAACATTTGTAGCCAGGAGTAATGCTGCCCAGCGAAGAGGTAGAGCCGGCCGGGTCCAAAATGGAATGTGCTTCCATCTGTTCACCAAACGGCGTCATGACACCCAAGCAAGTTGATTCCAATGTTTCGTAGAATTTGACTTGACGATCATGCGCAGCTCACCGACTATCGTCCTCCGGAGATGACGCGATTGAGTCTATCTGATCTCGCCTTGCGCATCAAGACCATGAAGATAAAGATTGGGACGTCGATCGAAGATGCACTTTGCCGTGCATTGGACCCCCCGACGCCAATAAATGTCCAGAGAGCCGTCGCAGCCTTGGTTGAGGTACGAAATTCGATGAAATCTGCACGGAGAACTAAACTCGTCTAGGTGCGGGCTCTGACACCCACCGAAGATATTACTCCAATGGGTAGGCTACTTAGCAAGCTACCGACGGACGTCCACCTCGGCAAACTCCTCCTGATAGCCGTCGTGTTTCGTTGTCTTGATCCCGCGTTGACCATCGCGGCTGCATTAAGCTCAAAATCACCATTTGTAACGCCTTTCGGCATGGAAGATGAAGCTGATCGGGCAAAGAGTTCATTCCGCATCAGTGGGTGGTGCCATATATCCTAACCCTTCATGTTTTACATGGAACTACGCAGACAACTCAGACTTTATGACGATTCACGTCGCGTTTGCGGCTTGGCGGAGGTCGGCTAACCAAGCACTTGCGCACAAATTCTGTCGAAAGAACTTCCTTAGTCATGAGAACCTCTTGCAGATTGAAGAACTGCGTCAGCAGTTCCTGGGGTTAGAACATGCGTTCTATGGATTTCATCTCTCTGACATTCCCGTTACAGGTATTTGGTCGATTCTTCCTTCGTCTGCGTGGACACGGAATTTGTGAAAGAGCTGAATCGGTGGGTCCCGAGCGTCCATTTATGACAAAACGCTCATCGTGCTCTCCAGTGCGCGGTTTGGACGCAATAGATATCGGTTTGTTGCGGTTCCTCCCGAGCTGGATAGCAACAGCAATAATCTTGCCATCGTCCATGCTGCTTTGCTTTCGGGGCTGTACCCCAAACTTCTTTTCTTTGATGGCAAGAATGGCCATCAAATGCACACATTGTGGAGCAATAAAGCGGCCTTTTTCCATCCATCATCAGTCAATTTCCGGGCCAAACCCGAAGACATGGGTACCAACTATCTGGTTTACTTCACTCTCATGTACGTCGCAGTACAGCATACCGTCGGCCAACGTACTCATGAAGGTTTAGGCAGTCGAAGAAGTTGTATGTTTGGGAGACTGCGCCAGTCGACGACCTAGCCATACTGTTGCTATGTGGGGAGTGCGACTTCAAGGTGCGTCTTTGTTACGAACTGCAACCCAGGTTTGTTGATGAGACTTTACAGCTCATGTCGGACACGGCGATCGTAGATCGAAAAGTCAAGTATCGCCTGACGCCGAGAGCTAACATAGCCATGAAGATTCTGCGGACCCAACTGAGCAACATTTTGGCACAACAATTTCGAGGGAAACCTCTGACAGAGTCCCAAATCCAATGGCACAAGCTAGCGATGGTCGCGTTGGGTAGGACAAAATTAGAAAACGGGACGGAGCAGCCCACGGCCGTGAGCACGAAGGTGTTGATAAGATGATCCTGGCATTTATAGCTGGTAGTGGACAATAAAATCCCAGTAGTACCTTGGCCAGCGGCTGTCATTACAATAATACAGAAAGTAGATTCACTATGATTTTTGAACCTGCATCGTAGTATTGCCAGGGTGGAACAGAATACAGGTGGTAAACCGACTGTTAGATCACGATCACTCCTCGTCCTCGTCATCCCCATCACGGCTGCACGTTGATGACCGTAAGCAGAAAGCCAACAGAATAGCGAACCGGACACATACGCGATATTGTAGAATCGAAGTTGATAAACGTCTTTTGCAGATGCGACGACCCGAATCCAATCTCGCAGGGCATTCTTTTTCAAAAACTTCTTCGTCAAGTACTTGAGGTACCGTTTTGAGAAAGGAACGTTGGATGTGACGGTGATTTTGTTGCTTGCTAGAAAAGCGGTCAGCTGGTCAGTCGTAGTGTGTGGTGCGACACCCTACCTTCGCGTGTTATCTTGACATTGTCGCCGAGTTGGCCAGTCTTACCATCGACCTTTGTGCGATCGTGGAGAAATTTTTCAAAGTCAGCACCATCGAAGACACCGTCAGCGGCGGGTCGAGAGTAGTCGATGATGAACTTGTGTTTCGTAGAGGGAGTCCTCGTTGCTGCGGGCTAGAGTATCAAGGCGTGAGCCTACTGAGAAGGTAACTCAGCAAAGCATTGCCTGGACTGACCATCTTGACGAGGGACTTGACGTTGCGGATGGAGGATGATGATATGATGATGGTGATGATGATGATATTAAAACTGTACAGTCGAGTTCCCACACTCGGATTACTGACATAATCACCGGAAAAGGTGATATATTCTCACACCAATGCACCACCTCTTTTCTCGGTAGAAACATATTCGAGCACTGCACATATGGCTGCTTTGCTAACTCGCGAGCAGATCGCCTCGGCGCAGAGGGAGGGAGACTATGCCATCAAGTCTGAATCTACACAACCAAAACTAGACACATCCCAATGGCCGTTGCTCCTCAAAAACTATGACAAGCTGCTCGTCCGTTCCAGTCATTTCACCCCAATTCCGTGCGGTAGCAGCCCTCTCAAGCGTGACATCTCCAGCTATATCAAGTACTCTCTTCACTCTTGTCTTCGGCCGAATCTTACCCCTCTCGTAGGTCTGGTGTCATCAATCTCGACAAGCCATCAAATCCTTCTTCGCATGAAGTCGTCGCCTGGCTCAGGCGGATATTACGCGCAGAAAAAACCGGTCACAGTGGAACTTTGGATCCCAAGGTGACCGGATGTCTGATTGTCTGTATTGACCGAGCGACGCGTCTCGTCAAATCCCAACAGGGGGCAGGTCCGCAAGCATCGTTGTTTACCATCAATCACAGGACTGACTTGTATTCAGGAAAAGAATATGTGTGTGTTTTGCGATTACACTCTACCCTCCCGAATCCTACTGCCCTTCCGCGCGCCCTTCAAACCTTGAGTGGTGCGCTTTTTCAGCGGCCCCCCCTCATCTCAGCAGTGAAACGCCAACTGCGCATACGTACTATCTACGAATCCAAGCTGCTCGAATTCGATGAGAAGCGAAACCTTGCCGTATTTTGGGTGTCGTGCGAGGCCGGCACCTACATTCGAACACTATGCGTCCACCTTGGCCTTTTGCTTGGCGTCGGCGGACACATGCAGGAACTAAGGCGAGTACGAAGCGGTGCAATGTCAGAAAATGACGATATTGTGACTATGCACGACGTGTTGGATGCGCAGTGGATGTATGATAACACGCGCGATGGTAGGCACATTTAATTGGTCTGTGTCTTTGGCTGACGCTCCACAGAATCGTACCTTCGGCGGGTCATTCGACCTCTTGAAAGCTTGTTGGTCGGTTATAAGCGCATTGTGGTGAAGGACAGTGCAGTCAATGCAGTGTGCTACGGTGCGAAACTCATGATACCTGGCCTCCTTCGGTATGAAGCCGATATTTCTGTCGATGAGGATGTCGTCCTCATGACGACGAAAGGTAACATTCGACCAGTTGATAAGTAAAGATGTGTATTGATATTTGAGTAGGGGAAGCAATTGCTCTCGCGATCGCGCAAATGTCCACAGTCGAGCTTGCAACTTGCGATCATGGTGTTGTCGCCAAAGTCAAACGATGTATCATGGAGCGCGATACGTACCCTCGCCGTTGGGGTCTCGGTCCGATGGCATCACAAAAGAAAAAGATGGTCAAGGATGGGAAACTTGGAAGACACGGCGAGAAGATCGATGGTGTTACACCTGCCGAATGGAGCCGTGACTACGTCGACTACAACCGAGAAGTGAGTCGGCCACGTGTTCCCAGTGCCACCTCCGAGTCCAGCACTGAAACCTTATCTAGCAGCCCCCTGCTGCAATTGCAGCGGTTACAGCAGCCGCTGTCACTGAGCCAGCGGCATCGGCATCGGCACCGGCACCAGCAGACGAGCCGTCGGGTTCTCCGCAAAAGGTGAAAGAGAAGAAACGCAAACGCAAATCAGAGGCTGCGGAGGGGGACATCGACATGACGGCGGAGGGGGCAGGAGGTGAGGGAGACGAGCAGACCGAAAAGAAGCGGAAGAAGGAGAAGAAGGAAAAAAAGGAGAAGGAGAAGGAGAAAGAGAAGGAGAAAGAGAAAGAGAAGGATGCCGAGGGTGCCGAGGACGATGAAGCACGGAGAGAGAGGAAGCGTTTGAAGAAAGAAAAGAAAGCAAGGGAGGCGGCGGCAAGTGATTAAAGGTATGTAGCGTGGTGTTTGATGCCAACACTGTGCTTGTAGCGAGTTGAAGGCGCTCGTATTGTACATCTGTCCCACCTTGATTGATCCTCTTTACAACTGATGGCCAAGAATATCTGGCACTGCTTTGTAACCATTGGCAGATTTGCATCAATCAAGTTTTCAAGTTTCAACTGCGGCCTCACTGACAGATTCGGATCCCTTGATCATGTATATATGTAACCATTCCCAACCCAAACGCCTTCGTTTCGAATTTGAGCCCTCACACTTGCATTCGTCGCCATGACCGTCGCACAACCAGTCGAAAAGTCGAAGAGCCAGAAAGCCCTGCCTAAATTTGAGACTGGTGAGCACCACGGCGGACCACTGTCAGCGGACGCGCCTTGAAACCTAGTTGGGCACAGGTCCGGACTATGAGATTCTATATTCTCTCGGGGAAGGTGCATATGGAACTGTAGTAGCAGCTTTTCACAGGCCCTCTAGAAAATACGTGGCGATAAAGAAGATCCTTCCATTTGACCATACCCTCTTCTGCCTGCGAACGTTACGGGAACTCAAGTTGCTCAAGTTCTTCTCTGAAGTATGCGTGAATGAAAACGCAAGTACATTTCACCAACTTATGACATGCGCACATGTCACTGACGACCACGGGCAATTTAGATCATCTCGATATTAGATATCATCAAGCCTCCATCTCTAGATGTTTTCAAGGAAGTCTACTGTAAGGTCACTTATGACAGACCGCTTGATATTTGCTCAACTTGAGCCAGTTGTTCAAGAATTGATGCAGACCGACCTGCATCGCGTTATCCGCACTCAATCGCTCTCTGATGATCACTGCCAGGTGATTATCTGTCTTCTCTCAATCGAAACCTCCACCCACCCTGTTCTTCCTAGTACTTCATCTACCAGCTTCTCCGAGCCCTCAAGTCCATTCACAGTGCAAACATCGTCCACCGCGACCTCAAACCTGCAAACCTGCTGATAAATGCCAACTGTGATCTAAAAGTTTGTGACTTTGGTCTAGCCCGAAGCATGGAGTCGACTGCGCCTGGAGCAAAGGAAATAGGATTGATGACGGAGTACGTCGCGACACGCTGGTATCGGGCACCCGAGATCATGCTTTCGTTCAAGATGTACACAAAGGTACGTTTGTCGTGTGTATTGCCAAGCCAAGGTGTCGATATTTTTATTTTTTAGGCTGTCGATCTGTGGGCGGTCGGCTGTATCCTGGCAGAGTTACTTAGCCGGAAACCCCTCTTCCCAGGCCGGGATTACGGACATCAGCTTGACCTGATCTTGGATGTGATAGGTCAGCTTGCCACCAATGCGAATGTCCTCTTCGCCGTGAAACTCAACCACGTGGCTGGACAGGTACACCGACGCTGGATGAATTCTATGCCATCACTTCGCGGCGATCGAGGGACTACATCAGAGGACTTCCGATCCGCAAACGGAAGCCCTTTGCCCAACTGTTCCCCAAAGCAACCCCGGATGCCATTGATTTCTTGCAGAAAACATTGGTCAATGCGCCACTTTCCTAGTTAAAGACGTTGATCTCTGACAACCGATTGCAGACGTTTGATTCAAAGAAGCGTATGACTGTCGATGAAGCTTTGGAACATCCATACGTCTCAGCATATGTACGTTTCATTGGGATCTGTTAATCAAGTCGTCGCTGACAGATGACTCTATCATCCAAGCATGACCCCGAGGACGAGCCCAGCGTCGCATCTTTGGATCCAGATTATTTTGATTTTGATAGTGAGCCCGATCATGGCGACCTGTATCATTCTTCGTGCTTACACCTTTTGATAAGGGTACAAGGACGATCTGACCAAGGCGGAGTTGAAAGGTACTTGATCGCATCTGCTCTGTAGCATCATCTCTGATCAACGCCTCCAGAACTCTTGTTCGAGGAAATCCAATCATTTATTCCCTCAATCTGACCCAGAATTGCAGCCCACACTTGAACCGCACGGCTGCAGTACGCAACCCACTAAAGTGTAACTTAACTTATTATTTATCTCCACAACTGCCGACTCGACGACATATCGTGCCATGCTCAGAATTAGTATTGTACATACATATAATTTCATACGATCTGAAAGTCAAATCAACTGTGTCACCGATAGTCGGAAAGGTATGAAATCAATACAGTGTACCTGATTGGCCGAAGTCGCATCAAATAAATCCAATAATAACCTCTGATAATCCCCATGACCCTCAAGTTCAGAACCTACCACTTGCCCAGAATCCCGAGGCAACACCATCGACACCAAAATCTCCAAATCTCGTATCGCCATCTAACTCGGTTCCATACATCGTACGCTTTGCGGGGGGAACAGGGGTGCCTGGTTCAGTGGCCGAGGTTTTGATTGCCGTCAGACCAAGACCAGAGGCAATTTCGTTACTCGAAGGCGCTCTTTGAAGGCCGTTTGATCCGCTGGCTTCCCCACGTGCCTGAGAACCACCTGAGGCAGCGCGCCCGCTTGCCCTCGAGCTCGATCGTGGGGCGCCAAATGCCCCAAGCCGATCGGAATGGCGACTACCGGGACGATCAGGATTTGGTGCTGGCGAAGGGGATGTGGGTGGTTCTGGATGAGGGAAGGTTCCCATCGCGAGAGGATACACAGCCTGTGCAGGTGTTGACGCAATCGGCACAAAGGTAAAGCTAAATGGGTTCTGATTCTCGACGTTGTTTGCGGAGCTAGTTACAGGTGCAACCATGATGGGAGGGGAGGGAGGGGTGTAGAAGTTCGGGATGCGTTCAATCGGGGGCGGCGGGTCTTCTTCCCGTCCACGGAAGACGGCAAACCCGCCAGGCCGCCTGGAGCTTTCTGGGAAAATGGAAGATTCAACTCGTGAAGCTTCTGGTGATGGTGGCATTTCTCTGGTTCTGTCCTCTGGTTCGTGTACCTTAACCCGCTTGTGAGGTGGTGGGCCAACATCGCTCTCAGGCGGAGTCTCTACACCCTCTTGTTCCGCTTCGAAGACTCCGGAAGTACTACTCGATATAGAATCTCGAGGACGTTTACCCAGCATCGAGTGCGGGAATCCAGGCAATAGCGAACCGGTTTGCCTAGGTTGTTCCACATCATTAGTGGATCGCAAGTCAGGCAGTGCAAGGGCATCGAGGTTAGAGGGGTCATTCGAAACATCGCAGGGTTCCAAATTCTCAGTGGCTGGGAGACTACCTTTTGTTCAGATCAGAGAACAAAGAAGTGCTGCAAATTCACCTACGCAAATGAAGGACGATATGGAGTCCGGACGCGTTTCGGCGTCGAAGGCGGCTCTGGTAGTCGAGTTGAATACTCTTGAATTGTTGCCACTGAGGAATCATGGGGCGAGCTCTTTGCTCGAGAAAGGAGATCTTGGATCTCCGACGTAAGATTTCGAATCTTGGTTTCAAATGATTCGATCAGAGAAGAGACCTTCTCTTTTAAATCGGTAAGTTGTGCTTTCTGGGATTCCAGCTCTTGTTGTACAGGAGCAAGCTGGCCGCGGATAAATACTATGATGAAATGTTTTACGGCGACATCACTCACTGCTTCTGCGATCACAATCTCCACCGACGGCCCAGCCACCGAACGCACGGCTGGCTGCTGTTGGATACTTGCGAGTTCTGGGTTCATCTTGGAACCTACTGTACAACGAAAATAAGCGATGCGTCCAGAAAAGTGAAAGTTGGTGACAGTGCTTACGAGGGGGAACTTGTGTGGAACCATCCAATTCTGGTTCTGGCGGAATCTCAACATAAAGAATGCCACAAGAAGCTCTGCACCTGACCTTCTGTGATGGTTGCTTCAGCCGGCTTGATTGACTTGCTACTCTTAGTTCTCTTTGGTGTCCGAGGAACGCTGACGGATTCGGTGAGAGCACGAGCACCAGATCCACCTGCTATTACTGGACGACCGACACCAAGCTTATACTGAGTTTGTTTCGCTTTCCTTGTTCGTTGAGGGACTGGTTGTTCAGGGGATTTGAGTTGGCGGCATTGAGGAAGGATAGGTTCACTATCGTCGTCGGAGCCATGGATGATGACAGAACCGGTGGATTGTCCCCTAGGTCTAGCTCCGGTGAGGCTTGGTATTCTGGTTGAAGGTGGTCGTTGAGGTGCATATGAAGGATTGCGCCGTGGTCTTTGCCAGAGTCAGAAGATATTGCGGAGCCAAGTATCAGCTGAGACTCACTGAGAAGTGTCAAGTAGGAGATCAATCAGTGTCTCGGTCTTGAGATTGGCCCTTACGCCGTAATCCTAGCACATATGGTGAGATCCGGGAAGGACTTGAGGGGGAAAGTGCGAGCGTACTTTGCACAACTTCTGTATTTCAGTACGTTTCATACCCTCGAGGGCATTTCTTGCGAGCATTTGGGTGACCAGGCGATGGAGAGTCGTGGTTTGAGTGCAACAGAGACAATAAAGCGAACCAAACAACGCGAGGTCACGTGATGTATGTGCAGACAATGATCCTCGTGCCCATCAAATCAATATAAATATAAAAATGTCTGACATACAGCGCGTTTTTCCTCATGCCCACCTTTTCCCTCGCTCAGATCGCCCAACACAACACCTCGACGTGCGTTTTCTCTTTCTAACTAGCCTGCCCTGTGTCTCATCCTCGCGCGCACAGCTCCTGCTGGGTCATCATCAGGAATAAGGTGTACGATGTCACCGACTTGCTATTCGTAAGTCCCTCCCTGTTTCACCCTCCTTCTCACCCTCAGATATTCATCTAGGATCACCCCGGTGGACCTCAAGTCATCATGGCTCTTGGTGGAAGCGATGCCACCGCAGCCTTCGTACCGATCCATCCTTCCGATACACTCGACAAGCACATCCCTCCGGAAAAGCATCTTGGCGATCTCGATCACGCCTCGATCACCGAACTGAAACAGGCAAGGAAGAGCCAGGCCAAGACAAGGGATGAGCTGCGTGTGGAAGAGGCTCTCAAGAATAAACCCCCCCTTAGCCGAATCATCAATGTCCAGGACATGGAGGTATGGCAAGAAACTTATATCGCTCTTGATGCCCATAGCTTTCTTAGGAAACAGCCAAGAAAGTCCTTCCTTACAAAGCTCTGGCCTACTACGCGTCTGCCGCAGATGACTCCATAAGTATGCCCCAGTTTCTGCGTGGTTGTCCACATCACTGAATCAGTACGGAAAGCATACGCGGAAAATGCTCGTGCATTCAGTCGCTTCTTCTTCCATCCTAGAGTAATGAAGTCCGTCTCTGACTGCGACACCTCCTCGACCATTCTTGGTCACAGGACATCCATACCAGTATATATCAGTGGTTCTGCATTAGCTCGACTAGGTCATCCTCTCGGCGAAGTCAATCTTACCCGCGGTGCCTACAAAACCGGCATCACACAGATGGTTTCTTCCAATTCTTCGCTTTCGTATGCCCAGATTGCCTCTGCTCGAGGCTCGCCCGATCAGCCCATCTTCTTCCAGTTGTACAAACACAAGAACGATGCTATCGCCGCCAAACGCCTTCGAGAAGTCGAAGCTCTGGGCTACAGTGCGATCTTCCTTACCGTCGATGCGATTGTTCCTTCAAATCGAGAGTTGGATACCCGTGCCCCCCACTACCTAGAGGATTTCGAGAACCAAGGAGCCAAACTTCCCTCAGTTACCCAGGATGATGAAGTGAAAATCGGTGCGTTAGGCACTGCTGGCGGACTCATTATCAACAACGATTTGGAGATGACTTGGGAAAAGGTTTTTATTTTTATTTTTTGGTGTTGCAATTCACACCATCTCCGGCCCGCAGACCGTCCCGTGGATGCGAAGCATCACGAAACTTCCTGTGGTTATTAAAGGCATGACTTCTCGTGTATCTGTTTCTCACATACGCTGACAGGCGGTGTAGGGATTCAATGTGTCGCGGTAGGATTTTCCCCGCTTTGCCGTCGCCAAATCCTGACTCCAGCAAGGATGCCGTTCTTGCCGCAGAGGCTGGCTGCGAAGGAATTGTGTTGTCGAACCATGGTGGTGCGTTTTCATTTTGTAGGTTGCTAACATGATTCATGGTCTGCACCCAGGTCGTCAACTTGACTAGTGAGTGACAGAACCGGTTGGCCATATAAGTTACATTCCAATTAACGGATAAAATGTAAGCTCGCTTCCGCCTTTAGAAGTACTGTACAAGCTCCGCAAGGAACATCCAGAGGTGTTTGAGAAGACAGAAGGTCCGTAATTCGCCCTATTTTTTCTGGCCTGTCTGATTGAACACCTGCAGTTTACATCGATGGTGGCATCCGACGCGGAACTGGTCGGTGAACAAATGACTAGACTCAGCGACTTCAAATTCACGTCGATACCCTCTAGATGTACTTAAAGCCCTCTGCCTCGGTGCAAAGGCTGTTGGGCTTGGCCGCGCCTTCCTCTATGCGCAGAGCGTGAGCACTGCCCTCCCTCGGAATGCGTTAGGTTAATAATCTTTTTAGGCTTACGGTGAAGCGGGCGCCGTTCATTTAGTACGACTCCTGCAACGCGAAATCAAGTTTGGTATGCATTCTCTTGGTGTCCAGTCACTCGATCAACTCTCCCCCGATATGGTGAGTGCTCACATGGTAGTCAAGGTTGTATATTGAGGTTGTCAAACGAGGTCGAGCGCGTGGATTGGCAGCCCGCGATACCTGCCAAGCTCTGAGGCCTGAGGGTCGAAGTACGCATGTAATGGACATCATAATGTATCCAGTCATTTGAGAAACATATTATTTGCACATTTTGCCTCAGAGTGTGACTCACGTGACCGTGCCTCAGGCAACACATTGTCTATTCACAACCTCGTGTTTGCAAGTTGAACTCTTTACTCGACGTTCTCCACGACGCTCGCATCTGTACTATTAGCTTCCACCCCATCTTTTGACCTCTTCCGTTACTTTGGGAATCGCATGGGATTCTGTCGAAGATGTGGTGACATTGTCACCGGAACGCGGTGTAAATGTGGTGGCACAGCAGTCGGTCTGTCTGTCACTTTGATTGCTGGTTAAACATCGTGGCTGAAGGATTGTAGCACCTGTTTTACAGTGGTCGTCCTCCAAATCTCAGACAGTCGACAGGTGGTCACAGACCTACATCTCGAAAGACAAATCCCCAACACATTCACCCATTCAAATCGACAGCGCCTTCTCTGTACTATCGCAGCCCAATGATGCACTTTCGGGTCAAGATATTAGTCCGGGGTCTGTCCCACAGCCTACTGCCGGGCGGTTTCCCCGCCCAAGTTCCTCTCGCCTTTCCTCTCCCATCTCCACCCGCACCAGTTCACACCTCGGCTCGGCTTTTCGCCCTCTATCTCCAGCGAGGCGATCGTTTGACACTGAGGAGCTCAGCGCACCCCCATCTCCGACTGATCTTGCGGCTGCGGCTGGTATTCTGCCAACACCAAACGCTCCGGAACTTTCCAAAGCGTATGGTTCGGTGTTGCAGCCTAAGGAATCTCTTGCAACATACTCGTGTGCAATCTGCCTCACAGAATTCCAACCGGATGCGACAATCTTCCCAGATCCCTCCGCTCCTTCATCCGACCGGTTTTTGTGTCGACCATGTTTCGTCATCCATGGCGGGTCCAAGGGTGACTGTCCAGTCTGCCGTCGGCCTGTTCTCACTCTGAAGAGCGAAGGAGGCTTTGTCGAAACGTCTGGTCTCGTTTGGCATAAGAAGTGCTTCAGGTGCGACGGATGTCACAAGAACATTGGCGATACCCCTATGGTTGATTTGTTCGGCCAACCATCCTGTGCTGACTGCTTCGACAGCTGTTTGAAGCGAAACAGTACGCCACGGAGGTCTCATCCACTGCACAGCTTGGAGAAGGTTGACAGTCGAACACCGGTCACTTTTTTAAAGGATTTGAAGAGTCGCGAGGGTAGTCCCGCAATCGATGAACTCGAACAAAGACTTGGAATTTTGAAGAGTAGGGAAGGTAGTCCTGTTCTCGAGGAACTCACGCAGCGACTGAATGCGGTGCTTAATCGTACACCTCGTGACCCCGCACTGTCAATGTCTCCCTCTACATCGCATCTGAATAAGGATGACCGGGCGAGCAGCCCGCTTTCGAACCGCACCTTGCAGAGGAAGAAGTCAGCGACACTCATTACTTCTCGCCATAGGGCCGATTCTGTCGATATCTTATCCTCTGATGCAGATTCTCTTGCCGAAGCGAAGACAAGTGGACCCCACCACACAATCCGTACAGAAAGTACATATGAAGATGATGTCCCTTCGTCAACCAGACCATCCTTTGACGCGATACAGGAGATGAAAAATCGGATCATGAATCAAGTCACTTCCTCACCTTCACCGTCTTCAGATTCAATTTGTTCCCCCGACCCGCAGCCTCGCTCCGTGTTCATGAATTCTCCTGTGTCTTCCCCATCGCTCATTCCACGTTTGTCCAGAGTTAGTGGTTCCCCTCGTCTACGACACGCTTTGAGCACCTCAAGCATAAGCTCACCACGGGCATCATGGACACCTTCTACCCCTGATCTGATCCCAGACATCTCTGACACTCTGACGCAGTCATCGGGGCCTTCTTCCCCGCCGACTTTCAGTCCTCAGGTGTATCCCCGTGACGATTTCGGTGGCAATCAGGCAGAACATACACCCATCAAAGATGCAGCTCTTGAACGCCCTACCTCGGGCATGGTTACCCCAAAGTCAAGAGATTCGCTCAGCAAATCTTCGCCGACTGCCACTCTGTCCTCTGGATCTCTCTGTGCCAAATGCGGCGGATCATTGTTTGCGACCGGAGGGAGTGGCCGCTTTGTCACGGTTCCCGAACTCAGTGGCAACGGGCCCCCGAAGACCTATCACACAGAATGCTTCCGTTGCGCATTGTGTGATGGACCTTTTAGAGAAACGACCAATGGACAAACAGTCTTCGTGCGGGGGGAAGGAGGTGCCTGTCACATCGAGGTCAGTCAAGAATATGAAACTCGAGATTGACAAGCCCTCATTTGATTTGACAATGTATTGGTTAGTGTGCACCACCGGACAAGGTGCAGTCCAAGTCCGCCGATTCGTCG
>JBBPOJ010001044.1:0-17014 GCA_038091395.1 Leccinum rimulosum | reverse complement strand
TACATCAACCGGATACGCGAAAAGAATAGTTATAGGTAGACAGCATATGATCCAATCACTGGCCGATGGTCACTGCGACCTTCCAGGAGACGCATCCCTTTGTCGTCCAGACTGCTGTAATTCAAACAGACAACATCGCCTTTAGCGGGTTGAGGCGCAGGGTTGACTGTCGTAGCAGCGGACTCCTGAGTAGCCACGCTCTGAACAGTGTCTCGTCGGAAGCCAAACAATCGCCAACGGCCAGATGATGACGGTGGTGTAGGCATAGGATCCTTGGGAGGAACAGGGGGAGGACACTCCGATTGACCATCACTCTGAGGCACCGAAAGCGACGGGACGGATGGCGAATCAGAATCAGCATCCGAGGTTCTCCGGGTCGTCGGAGCATCACCGGAAGAAACGCGCGTGGAGCTGTCGGAACACCGCGTCGACGGTCGTGTGGGGACGTGCGCGTGACCATCGTCTTCGATCCTATCCACCGCTTCCGTCGACCTGGTCCTGGTTCGGATTTGAATCCGAGGCGCCTTGGGTATGTTTAACGACAGCGGTCGAACGCCTGTAGCCGTCTTCGTCACCGGTCGACTGAAGTAGTCTTGCTTGGTAGAGGAAGAAACAGATTCGGCTTTCGGTGAGCCTCCAGAGTCGCACCGAACCCTCGCTGCTAACGGCCGAAAGGCTTGAGAGATCAAAGTACCGACCCGAGTCCGTTGTCTCGCCACCTCCGTTATATCTGGTTCGGCATCCCCAGCATCAGGCTTGACAGTCGACTTCCATAGAATGCGGTCGCACCTAAATAAATCGATCAGTTTTGCTAGTGAGAAAGAAAGAGAAAAACACCAACCAACTAGGAACTCGCTGTTTGTGGGAAGAATCATAGACAGCGATCTCGTCTCCATTACCACGTGGACCCTCGATGGGCGTTGAAGGGGCAGACTTTGTAGAAAAACCGCGCGACGACGGTCGAGGAATTATGATGCGTTGCCTCTCAGGTGGCCCCAACAAATGGCTTGGGTCGGGCGGAGATTCAATGGGGCTGGACGGGATATCTTCAATCGATGGTACTGGAGACGGAGGGTTTGCAACAATGTCTGGAGATTTCGATCTCGCGGTGACATCCAGCAAACCACGTTTATTTCGTAACCACTTGGCCACGGGGGAGGCTGGATGCGATACCGAGACAGCCGTTGGTGCGAGGAGCGTCTTCCACTTTTCTTTTGCTTTTTGCGCAGCTGCGGCCAAGGCCGCGCGTCCACCTTCGGCCAGATTCGGGTTCGATGGGAACGTGGTGAAACCATCCTCCTCTTCGGGCTCAGAAGCGATGGCCTTGGAGTGCAAGGTCCAGATAGATGATGCCACCGAGCGCGATTCACCTTCAGCATCCTCTTCGTCTTCCCCGCCCTCCCTCTCAGTCTCATTACCGTCGATGGGGGAACGCCGACTGCGTCGTCGTCTTGTTTTGGAACGACTCACTACGTCGTACTTGAAGGTTGGCGGAAAATCGATAGGCGCTTCTTGGAACCCAGAAAATGCCGAGTTCGTCTCCATTTGCCGTTTTAGTTGGTCGAACGCAAATGCCTGTGCATAATCTGTAACTATACTTAGCCTACCTCATGAAAATTCCACAAGCGAGAAACCTACCATGTCTAGAAATCAACCAGTCCGCGTGCAATCGGGTAATGTCTAATCGGAAATTCAAGTCGCCACAGAGAAAGGTATAGTCAAACTTGTCCGTGATATCTGGAAAGAGCATGTAAGACCGCGCGTTAGAAAATTGCACCATTGTCTGATCACCTTCTTGCATCATTCTGGGATCGTTCGGTTGCAGGAAGTCGTCCACATCAAGCTCAGCCTAGGATAGAGTTAGTGAGAAGTACGCAACACAACCTAAACAATAGACCTTGATCTTCGCCAGGTTTGCGAGTCGATGATATACCTTGCACTCGTGTGCTGCAAAACGGTATGAAGAAATGAATAGATGCAACGACACCTTACGCACCAGCGAGATGGGCGTTCAAAAACAAGAAGGTGGAACCATCTATTTTGAGGCTAATACCAACCCCACCTTTGTTACCAACGCGCCCACCGATCAAACCAGCAGTGACGGCTGATTTCGAGAAACCTGCAAGGAACGTGAGCTGGTAACATTCCCGAATAGACATAAACTTGCCTTGGACTAGGTCACGCATATCTCTATGTATGTATATTGCAAGGTATAATCCCATCATCCTCTCTTTCACCAGGGGTACGTAAGGCCCCAATTGCGACTCTTTGACGGTCACGCGACGATGGAGCGACTGACGCTTGGGCGAAGCTGCAACGTCCCTGGGTGCCTGCTCGCTGTGTACCTGATTCGCTTGTGTTCGATGGCACAGCCAGTGTTCGAGCATAGACGTCCAACCGCCTTGATGGAAGTTGACCACGATTTCGTCTGGAAGGTCGTCGGAACTTTTCCACCCACGATGATCCTCTCGTTCCTTGTCCTTGTCCTTGTCCTTGCGCTTGAGGCTTTGCAGATGGTGAAAGTGTTTCTCGTGGTCCTCCTTGTCTTTCTCCTTATCCGGCACTCCGAGTTTGATGCCAGCACCAAGACCCATGGGTATACCTGCAGATTCATCCAGGACAAGGCAATGAGCACAGTCGAATGTCCTTACCAGACGAGCTCGGACATTCTTGGCCGGCTCTTTAGAAGAAAAAAAAGTCAGTTCGGTTAGGAATGCAAACGAGCCGAGAACACCCACACCACGATGAGATGATAAGGATGTTCAGCCTCCATGGGCAGGATGGGAAAGGTCGACACGTCTTCTGAAACACGCTTGGGGTTTCCTTGTGGCGATACTGCACCCAACAGTTCTTGCAAGTCGCCCTGCGCAACAGATACAGCCGAATTCGCAGATTTACAACTTCAAACATACTTTTGGGAGCGAGTCGTGCATGTTCCACGTAATTATTCTGATCTTCAGAAACTTTGGGTGCTTCCGAGAAGATTGGAGCTTCGGGGGTGGAAAGGCAACGTCATTCTGAGAAAAAGTGGGTATAGCCGTCGTTCCGGGTGTGTTGGGGAACAGAGATTGTAATCTCGCGAAGACGGTCTGTTGAGCTAGATAACATGACTCGAATCGGCACGAGACGCGAACGAAATGTCGGAAAGTACCTTGTCGGACGGGTCGAGGATGTTGAATTCGAGTCTGGTGGGGGAGGTTAGAGATCATGATAAGCCCCAAAATCTGGCCGTATGGCCTGTTCTTAAAGGCTCAATGCGGAGGCAGTGGACCACAAGGAAAGGAAGAGAACATGAGCGGTGATTGGTGTAGGTGTTAGTTAATTGAACCTGTCCGATGCAGTACTGATTATGTAATAACCAAACCCGAGTGGGTCAATCAAAAGTCTGTCCCCTGACCCAGCACGCGGTACGACGGTAGCAAATGAATCAAAGTGTACAGCCTGCCTTTCTGCCATCGTACTCTAGTTCGCTCGAGGCTATGCACCAATTTGTCAAAAGACGGATCACACCGCTTTCGCGTCTTCCCAGGCCGCCCTTTTCTCAGAGTTACCACGCGGGAAACTCACCGAGCCCGATCGTGTGCATATCAAGGGTTCGCTGTTCTGTCAACGCCCCAAGTATCTGAGGGCTGTCGGACCGAATCATATCGGATTACTCGGCACGACAGCCAGAGAACGGTATGACGCCATGGAGCAGGACAGTGCTCGCTTCTGGCCGCAGACAAAGAGGTCAGAAGATGAAAATTGGGAGGGAGCGTGGCTCTTGCATGTCATGTGTCGTGTCTCATGGAGTGGGGCAGAACGATGAAGAACGCACGTCAGGTGGCTGGTCATAATAAATTACAGTCCAGAAGCGACGCCCCACTGACGACCACATCCTCTACGCCGGAAACACCGGCATTCCCCCCGAAATCGCCCGAAACACTCCTGCTACCTTCTCGAATCTTTCTTGAAGTATTCGCTGTTTATTGCAGTTGCCTGCGCCATGTCAAATATAGACTCCCCTACACCGAGAAAACGTTCGGCCAAGGAGCGCATGGTTGGGTCTGAAATCCTGTTCGTCTCGACGCTGCGGTCGAACGTTGGGTCAACCTGAGATAACGAAAAGTGGGAAAAATGAAACTCACGTGAACCCACTGGAACGTCGGATACCAGCAATGACGGTGGACACCAAGATGGCATCTGCAGCATAGTGAACAACCCGACCGAGCATGTTGCGATGGAAGAAAAGAGGCTGGTGATCGATGAAAATGCGAATTGAGATGAGTCCAGACGGGAACGCTACTCTGAAGGTGTGAGACTTGCCGTCAGTTGTGCGCGTGTCGTCGGCTCAAGGCAACAAGAATGGAAAGAAACCTCCTATGGTCGCGGACTCCAAAACACTCGCGGAAGATGCACACAGACGCAGTACTACGGGGCCAGCATGTCGTGCTTGTACCATCCACCCCAGATCATGTCCAGGTATGCAGCTTTCATAACGCGTCATGCTTGTCTTACGTTCATCTCTACTAGAAGTATCACCGATGGATGACTGATCCCCGGCTGCTCAAGGATACAGGCACTGATCCCCTCACCCTGGAGGATGTCTATGAGATGGAGAGTACGTAAATCGCAACAACCGAGTCACTCTGACAAAAATTTCTGCAGGGCACTGGCGAGAAGACCAGGACAGTAAGTTGCGCCAGGCTCAGTTTGGCCAGTGAGACTCATACGTATGGTAGAGCTCACGTTCATCATCCTCGCAAACGGAGAGGGTGACGTGACATCCCTTCCCATGGTTGGTGATGTGAATATATTTCTCAAAGGAGATCCCATCGATAAAGACTTCGAAGCGGAAGTCGGGGTGATGATCGCAGGTATGTTCCGTATAGGTCTTCGAGTTCTCAGACAAGTCACATTCATTTGACCATAGATGAGACTTATCGGGGTAGGGGTTTCGCGCTCGAGGCACTGAGACTTTTGCTGTCATACGCGACTGCATCGCCTGCATCGTTTGCAATCTCACCGCTATCGCTGGTGCCCGATCCTCCCTTCCCTTTTCCCATACGCACAGAAAGTCTGGTAGTGCGGATAGGCCAGGAAAACGAGATCAGTATCAGATTGTTCCAGCGGCTCGGCTTCATTGAAACCAAGGGGGCGAACGCATTCGGTGAGAAGGAGATGCGGTTCGCGAAGCATGCGTGTGGACCGGCGGTTCTCTCACCCTCATGAACCTGTGTTGCTACTGTCCAATTATGGAACTCTATTGTCCGAGTCACGTCGTATCTAGTCCACACAATATATAAGCGGATTCAGATTCGTTCTCACAAATCCACGCGACTTGACTTCTTACCACCACCATATCAACTGTACATCGAGCTAGAATATTCTTAGTTCAACAAAACGTGATTGGTCCGCATCTATTTGCACCTGTTTGGTTACAACGCGTTATTTCGCGCCCACATCGCGCCCACAACTTACTCATTAACATCAACCAAGGCAATGGCGACGTAAGTTCCCCGTCCGTCGTCTCTTCCACCCCGTGCTCATATCTTTTAGTGGAAGGGTATACGGTCATATATCCGGTGTGCCCGTTGGCACACGCTTCAAAGATAGGTATGTGTTCACTCTAATCGTCATTGGCTTCCGATCCAACTCCGATCTCCAGACTATCGTTGTCGAGAGCTGGCGTGCATTCACCGAATCAGGCTGGAATCCATGGAGATTCGGGCGAAGATGGTGGTGCATTTTCGATCTGTATTTCTGGTGGATACGAGGACAACAATGACAGGGGAGAGAAGATGTACGTCATCTTCCCACTACCACTATCCAAGGACATTTGTGCTCACATCGTCTTGCCAGCACTTACGTTGGCTCAGGTATGCGCGTGCGGTAGCTAAATGCGATAATTTATTGACACAATATCAGGCGGACAGGATGGAGACGGGGTGTGTCCGTTTCTTTCCAACAAGTCTATACCACTAACGTTCGTTCAGTACCAAATCGCAAACCAATCATTCGAAGATGCTCGGAACAAATCTCTACAGGTGAGTTCTGAATGGTAAAAAATGTGAGTCAACTCGTCTCACATATACCTTTAGATTGCTTGCGAGAACAAGCGACCAGTACGTGTCATACGAGGCAGAGATGATTCCAACAATTGGTCGCCGTCCGAAGGGTGAGGCAAACAATGAGGCGGGGTGTTTATGCAAGAACTCATGTTTCCTTCCAGATTCAGATATGATGGGCTTTACATCGTAGAGTCGGTGAGTAACATCCCTGCTTCAAAATTACGGCTTTCTTACTCTTGCCCAGGCTGTGATGAAAGCAGGGAAGAAAGGTTACCAGATGTGTTTCTTCGAACTTAGGGTAAGGTACCCCATTCTGCCAAACTTGGCTTACTAAATCTTTGATCACCACAGAGACTCCAGGAAGAGGGTCAAGGTCATGTTCCTTACCGAAACCTCCTCCTCACCAGGATGCGCAAAGGAAGATGAAGTACACCTTGCCCCACTATCCCGATGTTCTCAAGTGCTGTCCATGCTATCGATCTGTATACCTAAATCACGTTAACCCATGCTTTCGAATCTTTGCACACTGTAACTTAGTAAATGGACGTGTCAAAAATATATCAAGCAGTGCTCCAACTAAAACCACTGGAATGTTTTTGAGAGTGAAAACATACATGCGAAAATGAGTGATCTCCGATACCAAGACGACGAGTGAGAGGACCAAACCAAATTTAACACCGCAGCAGACACTAAACGAGCGTAATTAAGAAAGACTGAACTGATGGAACGTCCTGAGAGTGGTTGGCAATGCTTAAACAAATGCACCACGAAAATCGAGGACGAGACTGACCACCAACGGTATGCACATCAACAGACAAATTTATGCCCAACTGGATCGTCATCTACAAATACTATGATAATCGGCAGAGCGATCAATAATCGTCCGAGTTTTCATCGGGGATGCTGACGATGCTCTGCGGACGCGGCTTTGGAATCAAAGCACCCTCGAGAAGGTTGACGATGTCTTCGATGTCGTTTCCGGAAGCGGTATGTTCCACCTTGAGAAAGTCCCCATTGCCAATTACTCCCAGAACATGCGTTTCAGCGGGTTCAGGAATGCAGTCCTCATGGACTTCCGAATGGACTAGCTCGTGTTCCTCCTCCTCCTCCTCCTCCTCCGGAAGATTCTGGGAAACGTGTTCATGATCGCCGTGGACGTCTTCTTCGACAGCATGTTCACTCTCCTGCTGTTCAGGGAGAACCACGGGATCAGAGTGCACATGCTCGTCTGCTGCGAGATCATGATTGACGACCTCAGACTGGTCAAGTGAAGCAACATCTGAACACGTGGCAGTCTCTGACTCGTGCCCGTTCGCCACATGATCAGCCACAAGAGGTTCCGAGTCACGGGAAGGCTCGGAGGAAGCAGAAGTAGGATCAGACTTGATTTCCTCCTTTGGTTTGGCCGCCTTTGGTTTCACGGGTGTCCGGCCATCCTTGAGCTTCGACGGCCCTCGAATCGAGGCATGAGCACCAGTTGAAGTAGGTTTGGCCACTTTTGCAGGACTCGGAACAGCGGGAACCGGCGCGCGCGCTTTGGACAGCGATGCAGCCGTAGGCTTGCTCAGCCTTTCTGCCGCATCACAACTCAATGTCACTTTCTTGACTGGTGGAGGGGGTGGGGGTGGAGCGTTGCGAGAGCGCGCAAGTGACGCAGCAGTAGGAGCGAAAAGACCGGTAGATGGTGTCTTTGGTCTCGTAACAGGCACGTTTTGTGCGGCTGATGATTTGGGACGCGACGGGGTGGACGGCGCAGTTCTAGGAACCGAACGCGCTTGACGTAACGTAGAAGAATTCGATGAAACGGATTGGCCAGTGTGATGTGGCCGAAGAGGTTGTGAAACAGATGACTGGAGAGACGTCTTGGGAGGCGAGCCAATTGATGGTCTGCCAGAAGATCTGTTTCGGATGGGGGAATGAGACTTTGCGGGAGTGGCTACCGAGCGCCGTGGTCCAGCTGTGGGCGTCGACTTTCCAGTAGCGACGGGTTTTCCCTTGGGTGGGGGCGACTTTATTGGCTCTGGTGACGCAGGAGTGGGTGTGGTAGTGGTGTCCGCGGGGGGAGAAGGCTCGGGGATGGGCTGAGGGCTCGCAACCGGGGACTTGGTCATACTGGAGGGTGAACTGGGGAGAGTGAGTGCGACTGGTGGTTTAATATCAGCAGGTGCCGCGGTCTTGGGTGGCCACTCTTTCTTCTCCTTGACTTCTTCTTTCGCGGCATCGCCGGCTATTTGTGACGAGACACTGGAGCTCCGTGGAACGACCGGGGCAGCGGGTGAACCCTGGCGTTTTCCTTGCTGTTCGAAGCGACCGATGAGATTAGCAACACTCTGGCGCGGTCTCTCGTCGGGTAAAGGCCTGTGATCCGTTGGGAAAGAGAGGATGGTGTGCGATGTCAGTTGGAGATCGGAAAGGACGGAGGAAGAAAGAACCGACATGTCTCACTCTCCAGGAGTTGAAAAGAAAAGAAGAAACTACAAAACTGTGGTATCTGCGAAAGCAAGAATATAAGTAAAGAAAGTGAAGGAAATGTGGTTGACGTTGCGGTTGCCGTCAAAGTGACACAGGAACCAAAAATGGATTACAATGTACACAGCTACTAACGCCAGTCATCAATCCACGTTTCAAGCGTTTCCCTCAGCGTCCCTCTCGACGTTCCCGCATGCCAAAAGTGTCCCGCACCCGTCACCATCACTGTCTTCAATTGTGCCCTGGCTCCCTCTGTCGTTTTGAGTGACTTGACCCAGCTCTCGTACTGCGAGCGGCTTGAGAACTCGTCATGATCTCCGTGAACGATGAGCAGCCGGACGCGGACATCACGCAGCAGGGCAGTCAGTGCGGATGAATACATTGTCGAATGAAACATGGTCAACAGTCCCCTCGGTCCGAGAGGGTACGAAAGCAGCACGTATGAGGTCTTGATGTGCGATGGCAAGACGGGGTGCAGCGTCGCTATCAACGAACCATGAGAATAGCCCTGTTGTTTTAGCTCGACGCGACATTCCAAGCACACATTTTCAACAAAGGCGGCGCACTATAAAGGTCACAGAGTTGACCTGCGAGTGTTTCTCCAAAAACTGCTGCACCAGCGCCTCCAAATCACTGCCTTCCGTCTTTCCGGTGAAAGATGGCCAGCCGGTCGATTTTCCGACGCCCCGAGAGTTGTAGTACACCACGTAGAAATTATGGTCTTGCAACCATTGAACAATGATCTGGATGGTCCTGCACCAGTCAAATGTTTCAGGACTCGGAGGGGCATGCAACAAAGGCTGTTGTGTCTACTCACGGGTCGTACATACACCCACCGAGTCGTGACCATGGATGGAGGCAAAACGCGACTCGCGTGCACCGGTGTTCCTGCTCGGGCTGCGAAGTCGCGACTTCGAGCGCAACGCCTGTCTTCAGCGAGATGATGTCATGGAATATGGCCATCGCACACTGAGAGCGCCCGTCGTACCGACTTCCTTTTCGAGGCAGACGTTAGTGTCACCCCGTCTGTCAAGTGCGTGGATTGGATTTCTCGTGGATAGTGAGTACTGATTGTTCTGCAGGACGTCGAAACTGTGCAAATTCTATTTTGAAAACTTCGGCAAATGGCAGAAACTCTCTTGTCTCTCTTGCTAGTCAACTCGTCCGCAAAGGGACCTAGTCTGGTTTTCAGATGGCCACCAATACCCGAGCCGTCTTCTAGGCTCATACGTCCATTGCCTCATGTCTGTGGATCCGAGGTCGACAATCCATGGAGGGCAGCTCACCAGAATGCTATCTCCTCGGGCTCTACGAACGCATTCGTCCAGAAAAATGATCACTCTCGCCATGACCCTCTCCAGGGCACGGACGAATACGTATGGCACACACCTTCCGTAGTACGTGATCGAACAAGGTCTTTTTCCAGAAGCACCCAGCTCCCTTCATCCGGCCGCAATTCACCCACCAAAGGCGATGTATTCGATGATGATTACGAAGACGGCGCAGTGGCCGACGAGTATCACAGAATATTTGATTATCCAACCCAGTTCTTGTCCAAGATGTTATGTCCAGAGAGAGCCCTTTGTCATCAGAAGTTCGAGCTTGTCATCGACGAGCTAGCGTTCATTGGCCACCCAGTCTCCGCAGGGTATGATGGAACCTGGCGCTTCAAAGCGGAGAAGAGCAAATCCAGTTCCAGGGGAAGAGGTTCACGTAACCGCGATGCAGACGACAACAGATCCGAAAAGTCTGTAAATGGGGAACTTCGCTCAATTGCCCAGAGCCGTAACTCCTGGCTGCACATGTTCCATTTCGTTCTGGTACTGGATTTGCCTGATCCCTCGTCATCAGGTACTGGCAACATCGCCAAGTATTTCCATGTTATCTATGAGCAGATCGCATTCAATGTCACGGCAGTACTGTTCCAAGAACAAGTGCTTTCTAACTTCGTGGAGACAGAGTGTGACACTCTAGGTACCTTGGAAGCGGAATCCATCGCCAAAGGTATTGACTTTGTGATATTCTGATCAATATAAACTGACAATATCAGGGGAGCCTTTCTCACAGTTCGTTTCGCATGCCCTTCAAGCTTCTTCCATCGCAGCGGCCATGAAGACGCTCTTCGAATCCATCAAATCGTCTACAGTGGCATGCATCACACTCAATAACCTCCCTTTGGAGTTGCAACTTCCACCTTATCTAGACCACCTTATACATAACGACGAGTATGAACTCGACTTTCTAGACCATCAGGATGACGAGGATGAAGCAAGGGTATGGGGTCGCGATCTTAGTCTTGGGTGGCGCCTGCCCGCGCTAGCTCCATGGAAAAGTCTGCTGCTTCTCGATGCCGACGATACTCTTGACCCGTACACGAATCTCAGGGGCCCACACGTGAGACCTGATGAGAGGGATCACGCTGACCGTTTAATCAAGTTTTTGGAAACTGCATCCGTTACTCTGTCGTATGTTCCATCTTTAACCTAAATCACCGCTTTAGACATTTATTTTTTGCAGGCTTGCAGACATGGCGAGCCTGTTGGATTGGGATCTAGAATCTGAAGTATTCCCAACAGTCCGTTGGCTTGTCCATCATAGAAGAGCAAAGCTCGTGGACGTCGTTCACAGCGGTTTAAAGACTATTTTTACCCTCGCACCCAAATTCGATACCGCGTACGTTCAAATCCCCTCTGTTAAAAGTAGACATCTCCATCTCAATGTACCTTTTCAAGGTTATCTCGATTATCCATCGAATTCAAAGAGACATTCCCTCAACTTATCGTCCCTCCCCTTCCGTCCCTCCTTGCAACCATCTCAGAAGCGAGTTCCAAGCAAACCGACAACCATTTCTATGCCGCCGTCGTTCGGTCCAAAGAACACATATCTCTATATCACGACGTGGTACTCTGGATGTTGAAGCACGACATCTTGTATACTCTCCATCTCCACGTACGGATCGTCGCGACGTCGGAGCTCAAAGTTCGCGTCCGTGAGGCCCATGAACGAAAAATAGAGCGGTTGGGGGGTCGACACATTCTCGAACGGAGGTCAAGTAAGAATTTTGATCCCGAATCGCCCTTGGATAGGAGATCCGGCAATTCCAGTGTCCCGTGGCTGTCGCTCTCGCCGAAGAGCGCGCGGCGCTACACCAGGCATATGCCTTCTGTCGAGTCGGGTTTGAGCTTGGACAGCGAGGCTTCCGGGTCGTATGTGAATAAGGAAAGGGACGACGAAGACGGCACCGAGGAATCCGACGAGGATAATGTTGGATGGGGGACTGCCGAGGACACCGTTTCTCCGTCGATGATCAGTGACCCGGGGACTGCATCTCCGTTGGAACGGAAGTGGCTCGCTGCGATGTCTGAGGGCAAAGACGAGTACATTGCAAGACGATTCGAGTTGTAGGCGTTCAATTTGGATGGTAGAACGGCGATCTTTCTGACTAGTCTTGCAGAATCAACCAATACTTTGACGGGAAACGGACCGAAGATGAAATTCTCTATCGAGCAGAGATATCAAGAAAGCAACTTCGCGAAGTGTTACATCATTACGAGGAATATGTAGGCTTCTCTCTCGTTGTTTGACATCCTTTTGGCCTAACACTTGCACAGTTACAAACATTCCTACACCCGTCATAATCTTTAGACTGATCACTGATCGTTGCGCGGTTCCTCATCCGCGAAATTGCTATGTATAATCGCTATGCACCCATCCGAACTGATTGGCGGTTTTGATCTCGCGATGATGATGAATCGTTGTAAAGAACTTCGTTGCTCACAGGCCGAGACTCGAAGCTATGTACTGCCGCTTTCGGATTCCCACAAGAATTTAGCTGTACGTTGAGTTCATCTGGCATGATGATAGTGATACAGATACAAAGAATACGGTCTGGCATTCTTCCTTGTGCTCCCTTTACTTCCTCCCACCACCGAGGTGCACTATCTCACTAGTGACTACTGCTCCCTTAACTCAACGAATGGTCGGAAAGCCATTGGTCTCGGTCACGAACGACTGAACGCACTAACGCCGCAACGGGATCAATTCATCACGGCAACCATCGAAGGTGATATACACTAAGATGGAGATTCCTTTGCGCCATATATATGGCAATGAGCTAGACCCAATTTGATGTGTCTCAGGTCACTGTCACCCTTGTTTTCAGTTGTCGCCGACCACGGTATTCATACGTCTCCATTCCGGAGTCGTCTTCAAGCCATGCCATCTGGTATACAATCGACTGTCCAACTCCAACTACTAAATAATGAACTATCACGTACGTTCCGTTACAAAATATTATTGATGTCTGACATGCTGGCGTTGCAGTTGCACAGGTCGTCATTGTGGCCTATGATTATGGTAAGCAGTTAACAAATACTACCAACCCAGAAAAGTCATACTGAAGGGAATCTTGCAACTCTTCTGACCATAGTCCTCACGTTTCCAAAAGAAGTACGTATGTGCTCTGCTTCAATCTCGTCTCATGACTCAACAGCTGGATAGGTCGAATATATCTGGGTTCGGAAACAACTGGTATAAAATAATGTTCCTCATCGCTGATAGTACAGCAGAGCAAACCCTGGACGTGGCTCTCTACGTTGTTTTTTATAGTGAGCACAACTCTTTCGACATGGTGGTGTAAGCGTTCATGCACAATACTCCAACAGGTCCGTTATGTCGGTATATATACTGTGGTGTGAGTCTATTGCTGTCGCAATACATGTTATCGACAAAAACTTAATCGTTTTCAATGAAGGTCTAATTCACTGGGTATGTTTAAGACACTCAGTCGAGGTTGCTACGTTGATTATCGTCATTCCAAGGTGGCACCACATTTGTGCCTGGTCCACTGAAGGTCGGTTCTTTCATTTTAAAAAAGGTCAATTTTCAACAATAACCCATTGGTATGGTAGACGTACGTGTTCATTCCACAGATAGTACATTCTAATTCATGATCATGCAGGTGTAAGTGCGGTTTATAAATATCATGAACGATTGTCTACTGAGATCTATATTTTCATAGGTATTGGACTGGATTATTCGTGTGCTTGGGCACAAACAGTGTTCATCTGCACTTCTGATCGTGAGTTGTTGGATCTCTGTCATATTGTCACATCGTTGTCATATCTCGGCTTCGATGACAGTATTCATGGTTCTGCGTGTTTATGCAATGTGGAACCGGTCAAAGACAATCCTCACCATCCTATTGCTTGGTTACACAGTCAAAGCTATTCTGCAGGTCGTTCTCAGTGCCGTCTTTAAGAATCCATATATTGATGCCACAGGTATGGATCCATCTATTTGGAAAAACAATTATAACAGGAGACATCTTTCCTCTTTGCTTCCTCTCCTTTAGCTTCAATCAGCCAAGTACTCGATTACACGGTTTGTACCCAAATACTTACTGTAATAGGGCCTTACATGAAATATGTGGTCATTTACCCGGCGCTTTTTGATCTCCTGTTACTGGTTCTCGCTCTCATCTCGACCGTCAAGGAATCAACTGCGATGTACAGGGCGACGAAACGGTGGCAGCTCAACCGGTATATGTCCTTGATCGTCAAGCAAGGCATCTTTTATGTCTTATTGTATGTCCATAGATATTACTACTTCGCGGTCACACAAACTGACGGATCTTATTTTGCTCCGTAACACAGGAATTTGCTCAACAATATCCCAAACGCTATAGTAAATGCAGATGGGGACCTGTTACTCCCCATCTGGTATCTCATCTTTGTTCTCTTTTGGACTGCAACCACGTTTCCTGTCATCCCTCGATTCGTGCTCAGCATCCGGGAGTTGTATGCCAAGGATAGCCTCCGTTACTGCGAAGGGTTGGATACCGGATTCGGGATCTCTTCGTGCTTTGGGAACATTGCCAGACAGGATACTTGGATTGCAACTGGAGTTGAGTACGGGAGCCGCCTGGGCGAGGAGGGTGACGAAGAAATGCAACTTGAACCCGTTGGGGGATTAACGAGCGTTAACGAGGGTTTAATGATTCCTAGTTGATTATGAAAGGGATGCATGCGAGATGTCACTTTTTTCGGAATGAATCGTGTACAATCCCCAATGGTGCGTCAGAGTCTGAAATGGAATAGATTCATACTGACTCGGCGGACGGTGGCAGCCCGGATGTATATGATCACTGGCTTGTCCGTCATTTCTTTCAGAGTCCCGGTCAATAATGTGCAACCCATTAGCGCCGGTAGCGCGCTGCTGCCCATCATCGATTACTATTGGTGCTGTGGTCGTGTTAGTACTCATCGCTTTGAATAACGACCCTTGCAACCCCAAGTGAGACAACGGCATATGTACTCAAATCTTGCTGACTCACTGGTTCCCCGATCATCAAGGCCGCCTTTATCTGGGGACGCCTCATATATACATAAACTTGGAGGTGCGGCCCTAAAACAGGGTAAAGCTCCTGCTGGACCCCAATGACAGTGGAGTAAGCGACACTGAGAAACTCGTGTCCAAAGGGATCCGGAATAGGGTATTGGTGCTCCCGGGCATGTGCCCTTCCAAGTAGGCAGTCTGCGCATGTGCGGCTCTCCTTTGGAAGAGATGGTGCATGAAGCTAGCGAAAGAAAAGAACGCACGTTGGCGACGGGGAAAACTGGGGGTATATGCGGCGAGGGCTGGTTCTCCGGTCACACTGGGTGCTTCAAGGTTCGGTCAACCAAGCAGTAGAGTAGAAGGTTATGTCGCATAGTCACCGGCAAGAATGTAATTATGGCAAGTTAGTGAATCGTCCGGTGGCACATCCAAATAAAATATTGTCAACTCGTTTCAGTCCCGCTCCTCGCGTCGTCTTCATGTCCGACCCCATTAAATCACCACTACGTGCGGTCATCGCTAATATAGTCACTCCCGCCCACACTGAACCTGAGTTTCCATACTTGGCCGAACTCGCTGACCATGCCTTCGCCCTCGCCGATCAGCAAGCTGGCCATGACCCAAGCAACGCTCCTTCAGACATCTGCACCAAAAATCGCCAGGCAAGGATAATATACTCTGTGGAAGACAGAGTCCCAATCAAAGTGGTCTTGTACCAGTATGTGCCTGCGGCGCGAATCCAGCGAGTGGTCGTCAACATGCAAACAGAGACCATGCAACTTGAATGCGATGGCCATCCCAGTCTTTCCATAGAAATGCAGCAGATCGATCGTGAAGAGATCCAGCTATATCTGTGGAAGTCGTTGCAGAGACTGGATAGAATATGGAGGACACCCAAAGATCGCTGCTTCGGTTGGCAGGTGAGGTGGTGTTTGTTTTTCTTTTGTGTGACCTAACGAATCTGTGTCAGGAATTTTTGAGCCGTCTCAAATCGAATGGTATTTCCTTCGCCGAGTCACAAGTCTGCGCCGATCCTCCTTTCTTTGAGAAGCCATGTCCGTCATGCGAGGTGTTGACGACGCTGTGCACCTCGTGCCACGCTGTCATTTGCTTGAATTGGGATTGTCCCGCATCCCGGCTCATTCCATTCCAGTCATGCTCCCGCAATAACTATATGGTCGCCTGTCTGCCTTGCTTACACAACGCACAAACCATCCCGCCTCTCGGTCAATGTCCCAAATGCAATCTCTGGTTTTGTGACAAAAAGCTGATGTGGTGCCTGGGCCGACCCAAAAAGACTACGGACAACTGCAGGGTTCGAGAGCACCCACCCAAGCTTATCGCGTGTTCTTACTGCAACCCGGGTCAAGCTGTGTCAAAATGCTCCAATTCAGGATGTTGGTCGAGAGAAGGAGAATTCAGAAGTCTAAGAATCTGCCAATCATGCTCCCCTGGGGGTGGGTTCTCGTGCGCGTGCGAAGATTGTTGGGTCTGCGACAACTGCAAAGAACCACCGATGGCAGACTGTCTCAAGCAGTGTCCACAATGCAAGCGGGCGTATTGCAACTTCGATTGCTCGGAGTACATCCAATTCTGCTTCGAGTGCGATCGGACAGCGCTGTGCAACGACTGTGCGGAAGAAGACTGGAGTTCGTTTACGGAGCTGGACGGGCCAAAGGTTCAGGCGGAGCTGGTGCCCGCATGTCGGACCAGTTCCTGTCAGACCGCTTCCTGCTCGAAGATGTTTTGTGAGAAGTACATGGAGGGGCACAGATGCGCAGAATGCTCCCTGACGTATTGCAATCCGTGTCTGCACGAAGGCGGCTTGTGCATCTCCTGCGAGCGCCTATTCTGTAAGGAGTGTAAGAGCTATTGCTATAGTTGTGGCGAGAAGTGTTGCATCAAATGCCTGCCCATGAGGACTTGCGATAGTTGTGAAAAGACGGTTTGCCATGACTGCGACCCCATGAGGTATTGCGATATTTGTGACGACAGGTATTGCGGTGAATGCGAGCATGATTGCGTCGACTGTAGCCGTACTAGTGACTCTGAGTAGATCTAATAATTACTGTAAATATAAATATCAATTACTTGCATGTGAACTTGAGGTACTTTGCATATGTACTTGACTCGAGGCTCCACCAGATCACTTGTCCACC